>QVRM01006021.1:0-20000 GCA_003439945.1 Dermanyssus gallinae
TGCTCTGCGTTGTGTCTGTTTTCGTCTACAAACGAGACAAACCTTTGAATCAACTTTCAATTCGATCCGTTGGCAATTCTGCTTTCAAATGGGAACGGCCACAGATCTTTGGGTGGCGCTACAAGCGTTCCTACACTTCCTACACCAGAGAGACTAGAGCCTGGTCAAGTATCGGAGCCCCATCGAGAGAAGAGAATTGTGGGACGTTAGGAAAGAAACGAATCTATCTTTTGTCGAAGCGGGGCGACAGCACGCCGTCGCGTTGAGTCGTTGTGTTTGGTCGTTGAGTGTTCGCCATCATCAAATTGGATTCGAGTGTGCAAGCGTTTTGGTGGTGGGCAGTGACAATACCGATAAGCGTAACGCTGTTGCTCGATCTCGTGTCCCTGCGACCGTTAACGCCGACGCCGTCGCCGCTGGTTCTGTAAAGCCGACGACGAATAAGCGTAGCCCTTGTCGAGGCAGCCCGATAGTGGTTAGGCGGCCTGATCCATTCATTATTCAGAGTGGTGGTTCATTGTTGGACGGCCACACTCCAATTGACACAATTGACAGCTTAGCTTGGAGCTTCCGGCTGACTGTTTTTAGGCACTAGAAACAGTTCTCCGCTGAGAACGGTTATGAGCCAGTGTTCTGAATTTGCGCAGTTTAGTTCCCTTTATATATATATATATATCATGGATAGGCAGTTGGCTAAAAGAGCTTACAACACAATCGTTAAACTAAAGTCCTGTACGGTGGCTCTCAACGATCTGTGCGTTAGCTCCGCACGATGGTCAGACGATATAAATTCTCCGCAAAGTTGACAAGCATAATCGTTTATCGTTGCAACAGCGGCGGTAGTTCATACGTAATACATAGTGATATCGTAACGTGTGTGTCACGATGCGACGGTTTTGTTTGGGTGATCTCTTCCACCGGTTACACTT
Organism: Dermanyssus gallinae; assembly: GCA_003439945.1. Lineage (NCBI taxonomy): Eukaryota > Metazoa > Arthropoda > Arachnida > Mesostigmata > Dermanyssidae > Dermanyssus > Dermanyssus gallinae. The sequence continues at coordinate 930 of QVRM01006021.1, forward strand.
AAAACGGGGTAAACTGTACAATGATCAAATACGTTTGCTTTGTTCTTCTTTGAACGCCATATACTCTGCAATTTCGCAACTCATGATCCGGATTACCGCCGGATCAGAAAGGCAGCCGCGCCTAGTACCTAGTAGGCCATGGTAACGGAGGCGCGCTTCGGTACTCCTATATACGTAGCCTTTGATGTCAAGTTGCCTAAGGTTTCCTAGAGTTAGATAGAGTGAGATTTCATTCAATACCATATATATATATATATATATTTTATTCAATACCATATTATATATATATATATAAATATATATATATATATATATATATATATATATATGTATATATAGTACAGATACGGATTAAATAGTAATGAATCCTCTTTAATTCCAATGAACTGTTTCGTGGTTTCTAAATTGCTAAACGCTGCATCGAACTCATTAGTCGTGTCGCGTGAAATTACTCTGTCAGCGTTTGTTAGCTGAATGCATGTTTATATCACTCTTTCAAAAGAATCCTTCCAAAAAAAGTTTTCACAGAGGCACCCGAACGAAATGCTTTAGTAGTGTATAACTCGGCAGCTTGCCCGACGAGCAGTGGGTGGCTCAGTTGGTCTTGAGTCTGCTCAGTAATTTCGTATCAACGCTATCGGCTTATCGGCTAACGCTTGACTTTATCTACTGCGATTCCCTTCATAACTGAATAGTAGTAGCTGCTCTATTGTAGGATGATTAGACCGACGGTGACAGGTGCAACGTTTACGTGCGACTAGAATTGCGTAATAGTTCAAAAGAGTGGAAAACCACTATCAGCAGACTCTATTTGCTAATCTATGACGAAACGTATTTTCAGCGGTCAGCTTCCCCGTTCTTCCAGTTATGTGTGCATCATGCCTGCATTTAGAGCGAAAAGTGCACGTTGTTATGTGCTATGTTAGTAGCCACGCTACAACTTTGTTTTGGAAAACGGGAATGCACGGAAACACGTGTTCGTAATCATTTTGGCAATTAATTTCATGCATGTTTGTTACTCGAAAAATAACTACGCTATAACTATGTTTTGGAAAAGAGGAATGCACAGGAACATATATGTTTGTAGTCATTTTGTCTAAAATAAATGTTGGTCTACAATCTGTGCATCATCTCTATAATAGAAGCGGGTGTCACCCTTTTGCGCAGTCAGTGAGAAGCGCTACAATTTTTTGCAGCACTTTGGTATAACTTTTACTAAAGTAGAAGAAGTACTGTATTGCAATATCGATGCAATATCGAGCCAGACATAGCGTTAAAAAATATGCCAATGCGAGAGATATGTCTTTTTTCTGCCAGCCAACGCTGGATGCCTTTTAGACCAAGCAACATTTCGAACAAGCTGGTATGTTCGTTTTCTCGCCTTTGCACATTTTCAAAAACTCCGCGAATAGTCACACCAGTTTGCACTCACTCCTTACAACACAATTTTTGCCCTTCTATTCCATTGGTAATAATGCAGCTTTTAACGAATTTGAGGACTCTTTCAAATTACAGGAAACATGTATATACAAAATGTCCCAGGCGTTCAGGGACATTTTGTATATACATGTTTACTGAAGCAGATTGTGATTCGACTACCTGTTTGCAGGCGGTGATTACAATCAGGCAATGATCATGTTAAGACCAGTCTATTGTGAATGCAGTCTAAAGGGACATATGTTTTTTCGATTTTGCAGATTCGACTTCAATGAGTCCCTGTGCCACGAGATTATGGATAGGGATAATAAAGATCCGGATAAGACGGCAATTACTCGGTGTGTGAATTAGATCATTTTCGTCTTATACAGAATATCTTGCTATATTTTATAACTACACGTATAGTTCATTGGCTTTGTTTTCTTTGTGTATTTTATATACGAGTATATACAAAATATAGTTAGGTACATATATTTAACCTAACTGACGATTACGGTATGGCTAAACCGTAACGTAAGCGTGCACTAATACAATAGCGTGATGCTTATGACGTTAGATTACTTGACACTCTCTACCATTCTGTCCCAATATTTGATTAAGACGTACTTACAGGCAGTAAACGCTTTTGTAGCAGTTGTAGATATTGATGCGGCACTAATGAATTGTGCCAATTGTGTGGTAGTTATGTGTTTCTCTGGTGCAGGACAAAAGACCAACCTGTGCTAATCCGCTTCATTTGTACGTGCATATACATAACTATTGTTCTTCTATTTCAGGGTAGCGAATCTCTATAATTTATGCCTGTTCCTCGTACAGTTTATACCCGCGGGATTGTTGTCGATTTTCATCTCGCCATTTGCGGACATATACGGCCTCAAAGTGCCCCTCATGGTGGCTACAGCAGGCGGATGCGTTCAGGTACGGATGAAATATATATGCACCTATCTACGTGTATATTAAGCACACACACACACACGATTTGAGATATATATATATATATATATATATATATTTTTTTTTTTTTGTTTAACTCAGATTGAGTATAATGTACAGCTCAAAGATGTTTCTTCATAATGCTCTATCTTCTTCACGCTTCCGGCGAGAGAAGTAGTGCACCGATTTTTGGTTCCTGGCGCTGTGCATTCCACTGCATGGTGCTTGGCACACCTCTGCAGGCTGAATCATTTATCGCCCAGTTGTGACTAAACCTCAAACCCTATATATATATATATATATATATATATATATATATATATAAAGTTTGAGGTTTAGTCACAACTGGGCGATAAATTATTAGAGCAATCTCTATATGCTTCTAGTTTGATGTTGGTCGCGAAAAAAGCTAAAAGACACTAGGCAACAAGTGCCTACCACCTGGAGAATACTACTTAACTAGAAAAAATTGAAATTGTCAGTTTGCGAGAATCAGCAGAATGATAATATTGAGGACGTTTTGGAGGTGAATGGTCGTTGCATTTTGTGTGCCGAAGTCACAATCTGCATTTGCAGCAGCGAAGAAAAAGCACACCTATCTAAGAGTTGTTGTGTCCTTTTATCGATCTACTAGAGATCAGACCACACCTATTAGGCTTAGATAACGCACACTTGCCCGCCTCCATCAGGATCCGCTGTGTAAGTAATGTCCATCTCACTAACCGACAAAACTTTCTGATTGACCCAATATATCCATGCGCACCGACGCAATCAATACATACGACATTCGACGACGACGACAACAACAACAACAACAACAGGACGTCCTGACGGTCCTGACGACGCTCGCGCCAACGCTGCCGACGGTTCTCACCGTGCTGTGCGCGGTCCCGAACGGCCTTACCGGCGGGCTCGTGATTACCTGCGCGTCCGTCTATTCGCACGCGGCACGCAATTCGGCCGAGAGCGTGAAGACGGTTCGTTTCGCCGTCATTATTACGGCGTTGACGTTGGGCTTCCAGATGGGAATGTTCATCGGAGGGCAGATCTTCGCATTCTCGCACGACAATCACTACTCGGTGTTCATCGTATCGGCGGTATTTCTGGCGTCGTGTCTCGTCTACCTCTGGGCAGTCATTCCACTCAGCGACGAGATCCGCAACGCCACTCGTCAGGAGCTCACCCGGGTAAGAACGTTTAGTAGTAAAAAACAAATTGTACGCTCTATCTTTTGTGGGGTTAGTAGTACAGTAGTATCAGCGGAGCTTTGGGTTAAAATCCGCTATAGGAGGCGTGACACGGGTTGATGCAGCCTTAATGCATCATGTTTTATGTATCTTTTGATTATGGTTATCTTTCCATATTATATATGGAAACAATCGCATCATCCATTACAATCTAGCCCTTTTGTGGAACTTCTTCGGCTTTGTGCGGAAATGTTGCATGTTTCGATCTGGGCTTTGGTTAAACAGCAGATGTGCCTTATGACCGCGTGAAATGACTAGGCACATAAGCAAAATGCGCCACTGTGTTCTCGTTTCATATATACTCTTAACATGTTCGAACAAAAGAAATAGATTTGATTGAACTTGCGATCGAGCACACCAGAAGCCAGGAAATATTGCACACTAGCTACCGATGTTTGCTCATAACATATTTTATCTGGAAGCAGTATACGATATATATGTATATATATATATATATGCAGAGAGAAAAATTAAAATATTTCTTTTATAGACGGTTCTTGATATCTTATCTGGCGTCATTAATCTACCAACAGTGTGTTTCTACAATGACTGATTTTATACAAATGTGTTGCGATCGAGCCAATCGACACGTCATAATGTAATGTAAACAGCGACCCCACTTATCAACCTCAAGGTTTCGACTAATTTTCTGTTACAAAAGTAATCATGCGGAAGGTTTTAACTTTTTTTTATGATGATTCCTCAGGACTTGTGTCGCGTTGACAATTTCACCGAGGGCTTCAAGGCGGTGTTCCGGCAAAGACCGGGCAGAAATCGCAAAAAGCTGTTACTGCTAATGATCTCCATGTGGTTTGTCCTCTTCAACAGCGAAAGTGAGTGTGGGGCAGAACCCATCTGGTACTGTCAACTCGAATATGTATAAATGTTATAACGCTTATTTATGCCTGCGTTGTTTTAGGTTCGCAACAGTAACAGATAAGCGACCTCCGATATACGTTCTGTGTATTTTAGCAACCCATTGAAACTGGTGCTAGTATATTCATGTGGAAAACTTTAGAACATTCAACTGAGAATTTCATTGCGATGGACCGATACTGTAGATTTCTGGGCGGATTATTGCGCTAAGTGTACACGGTAGGTGATGTGTTAAGAAATCACATTTTATTTCCGTTGCTACGTTAGGGTTCAAACGGAATGAAACTATGAATGACTTTTCCCGCTACCTACTACTTCGATACTACGTAAGATATTGTTGAAAATAGAAATTACCTCTATGTTCTGGTCGGTCTAGTTGGTCTGACGTTTTCTTTGTTGACCTGGGCGGTGGGTTAACTTTTGCAGCTGCACGAAATATCAACTACTACTATACGAAGGAGCGCTACAACTGGAATCCGACTCAGTTCTCCAACATCACTGCTACCTTTGGAATGTTCCAGGTAGGAAGGCCATGCAAAGATAAACGGCAGTTTCGACTCTGTTAACTATTCGCTTTTTGCTGGTTAATTACTTCTGATAAATAATAAGAAAGTTACTAACTCCGTCAAGCCGTTTTTCATTTTTTAGAATTATTGCATATCAAGAGGTATAAATGGGGGAGAGTTATATAAGTTGTTTTTAAATTAATGTATGTTGGAATTTAACTAAGCCGGAATACTATTTCTTACAAAGTATAGGTAAGTTTACCAACTTAGCTGGGCGGCCCTTTTAATAATTGTTTGCAACGACATATGACCGCCAGAATCAAACCGATTTCTGCATAATTCCATATCCACCTTTATTCGAAACATTGCGCTGTCTGCATGCACCAATACACCTCAATATTTGAATCTATTAATAAAATATCTTATTTGGAAATACCCACACATGACGGTTTGTAGCCAAATACAACTAGCACACAGTGGTGTAATGTATAAAGGCTAGACGTATAGAATGAAAACATGGGCAAGTTACATATTTAGCTAAAGCTCGCATATGGTATGTGCCGGTCAACAGGACAGACTTCAACAGTACTTCCTAGATTTCACTGTTACGGCGTTCGGAAATAGTGGAGTTTCCCCGTATGACGCGATATTCAATTCTAACGTAAGCAGCAGGCCTTGCCAGTGTCCGCATAATATTAGCGAGATTAAGTACGAACTAAACAAAAATAGGCCAAATTTCGAGGGGCGCAACGTCATTGTTATTTTCTATAATTAACTGGCTTGCCTTGTATAATGATACTGATGCATGTCGACAGAGATATCTGTCAAGTCGGCAAATATTTCTATATATATATATATATATATATATATATATATATTTATATATATCTATATATATATTTATATATATATATATATATATATATATATATATTTATATATATCTATATATATATATATATATATATATATATATATATATATATATGTTGTTTTCTCCCTCTTACGTGAGAGATATCACGATGTCATCCGTTGGTGGGTGCGTACCGTGCGTAACGACATTATTTGCGTACACGTCAACAGCTGGCGGCTACGGCAGCCTGTATTGCTGTGTTCAGTCGCGCCCTGCGCCTGTCAGATCCTGCGTTCGCGTGCATCGGCGTCGTCGCATTCATGGTGCAGAACGCGGTCAAGGCTTTCGCCTACAAAGACTCGCTCTACTATCTCGGCTATGCGTTCGGCGTACCCGGCGGCACCGCCGCTGTTGGCATATCGGCCGCAGCTTCGCGCATCATCGGGCCATCCGAAACCAGTGAGTACGAAGTCGACTCGATCATTTCTCGACTTGATCAATGAATCGCATTTGCAGTTTTGCCTACTACTACTACTACTAGTAAAGTAAAGTTTTCGGGCTGACAGTCCTCAGCCAAGCGTTTTAACGTCCACGGAACTGTTTTTCACATTGCTTCATAGACGGACGACCCCCATAAATATTATACAAATCAGTGCAACGGTGGGGCTCGAACCCGCGCACCTATGTGTCTCCTCCGGTTGCGAGATGGAGACTTAATCCACCACGCCATTGGGCTCGACAGTTTTGCCTATTACTACTACTACTGGCCGCCACATCGAGGACGACGGCAAATTTCCCGAACTTATCACGAACAAACAACGAACACGTGTAAAACACTAGTCCGTATTATGGTTCCATTTGAGGTCGGCCCGATTATATGTTTGTTGTTTAGTACTCACGAGCGAGTCAGCCTAACGCTCTATGTAACGCTTTTATAATGTCTGTCATCAATAATAATAACAATAACAACAATATGTTTAATTGAGAAGCAATTAGCTAAGGTGTGTTTGCATATGATTTTATCAATTTCATGTGTGTCCACATACTACTACTCACTTGCGTGCGGCCGTCGGATTCGAACACAGCGAAAGTGTTCTCGTTCTGGACTACGTGTGAGTCGTTGGTACCCGCTGTTGGCGACGTCATATCGTCGTTGTTGTTCAACGCGTTTTTGAGCGTCTTTCCCGGTTTGCCGTTCTTACTTGGAGCGGTTCTCCAACTCATCCCGTTGGGTGCACTCATCTACTGTATCAGGCATCCGGAAATCGAACGGGACGAATTCGCTCACCGACGACTCACATAGATTTGCTGTTGATTGATTCAAACGTATAGCCGTTACGGCCCGCGTTAGCCTACATATCGGTCGACCATCGACTATCGGTAAGCCAGCTAAGACTATCCGCCCGACCCAGGAAGCATTGCGTCTCTGAAGAGCAAAGCACCAGGTCGAGAATTGCTTTGGTTTCTGTTCTGCTCCGTCAAGCAAGCAGCTGTTCAACTAGAAAGACAGAGATCATCTTCTTAACTTACTCGCTTACTGCTCTGCAGATGGATTTCGTCAAAGACGTAAGATAGGCAGACGTCAAGTATGTCAACACAGCGTGTGCAGACGGAGAAGGAATCACAGAAGACACATGCCGATACTGTAGAGGCATTAGTTGCTTCCTATCGCCATCGACAAGGGCCGCTTGTATTCATTACTGTCGTAGACGTGTAATATCCTATTCGGTTAAGTTCGTTAACATTTGGGAGTTTGGGAGCTATCTCTTCAGCACACAAAATGCATGCCCGGGATGCATTCGTGATATCCGACTACGATCTACGCTGGTAGATGTTCTCTCCTCGAGGACTAAAACCGTGTAAACATCATCCCGACATCAGCCGACATTGATTAGCTTGTTCGAAATGAACGGTGCAGTTCATTTATTATTGTGTTTATATTAAGAGTCAACCGAATGTAGGTTGTTCAGGGCACGAGAGGAAATCATGTGGCCAACACGAGTTGGACATGAGATCCGAGATGACAAGCTAGCAGTGTACTTTCTAGGTATGTTTCCGTTTCTTCGTTTTTTGGGGAGACTGCAGCGAATCATCTAAATAATTCCAAACGCCATTCTGGTATACAACAATGTGGTATATATATATGACCTGCTTGTGCATGCCTTTCTCCCAATTCAACTTTCCAGGGTGTCTTTCTGTGTTTGTTTACTCCAGCTATGTGACCGCTGCCGGGAACGGTAGCACGAAGTTGCGAACACCGAGTCGTTAGAGATCGCGTTATATCTAATTATTTTACTATGCCACTATACTGCGTTGTGATGTGCATAACTATTGCCAATTGAACCATTGAAGTCTGCTTAGCATAGCGTAAATAATTGATGATCAAACCTCAGTCATAACGACTATTCAAATGTAAAGTTCGAGGAACCGCGGAAAAACGTCACACACAAATCAGCGAGACCAAACATCATAAATTAATACCATAAACAGCTACACCTTTGCACAGATTAGTATAGGGGACTCTACGATAACCAGAATTATAGCCAATGTCTTAAAATTAAGGAAAATAACGGTGCTAATCGGTATTAACATTTTTTATTAATCGACTTCTTTGAGGAACAGTATTCTTATTCGCGTGTAGTGTTCACATTTTTCACAGCCTTATACGTACATTATTACAGTAAGAAAACTCGTTCCGTTTTGTTAGTTGTTGAACCAATCGAAGGCGAAGAAGAAAAACAGTTGTTTAGCTCGCTGTGTCTGTCTGATGGTTGTTTCTGATTTTGTTGAAACAAAAGTCATAATTTGGTTTATTGCTCAAAATCAATGATCACCCTCTTGATGGAGAGCAAAAGAAACAGCTGAAACTAAAGCTATCCTTCCCTGAGCCGTTGTCACGGGCCGATCGCTCGTCTAGGAGCGGACCTCGACTGGATTGTTCATGTACTGCCTTTGTAGCCTACGTGGTTTGCGGCTGACCCGCCTCTATTTGTATGCCTTTAGGTGTACGTATGTGTGTATTTATCTAGTTATATCAGCTATGTGTTTATCTAGTGTAACGTGTACCCACCATCTGTTCGTCACGTCCAGAGACCGCCACGACGCGTCAAGCAGGTTAACGTTTGTCGGGCAAGCGCGCAGCGTGGAAATCGTCGTGTTTACGCGTCACTTACCCTTTTTCTGTGTACATAGTACGATATATATATATATAGTATTATGTTCACAGGTTTCTTGCCATTCTGTGTATATAATACTATATATATGTGCATCATATACCATAGACTTATACCAAGTTGTCTCCATGTATATTGCTACACTATGGGCAATTATATTAATGTTACATGAGCCTAAGTAAACTCTGTGATCGAAGAGAGAAAGAGATACAGTTAAGCATACATTTGACCGTTGCCTAGTAATGCGCTTCGAGTAAGTCATCAAGCAGAAGGACTGTTCTTGCCAGCAAAATGTTGTTTTTCTCTGGTGGAGCCGAAAACACGGTCTCTTCGAATGATGAGATCATGTTTATTTTAATGTTTATTTTTTCGTGATAAATAAATAGATCCTGAAGCGTCATTCATGCGACTAGATTTTCCGTTTGCCTCTGGTAGCAACGTCAAATCATCGAGATCGAGCCAACCTCAAACAGTTGAACATATATCCCCCATATATCCCGATAAACTTGGCGGCAGGGCCGAAAAATCGTGTCTAACGACCCCCAGGGGTCCTCTCGGAGACTAAATTATATCTTAATCAAACTTTAGAACTCGCAGACGATGAGCGAAAACACAGAAACGGAAGAAGAATGTTTAGAAATTCTTCGACTATGCGGGACTATATAATGGCATTAGGTCAAACCTGGATTTTTCTGCTGAAATTTTAGCTTGACTGTTAGCAGAATACGCATGTGTATGCACCGATCGTGATGTTCGTGCTAAGCATGCGCCTATATGCCGCAACGGCATATATATACAAAACATGTATTTTTTATTTAAGTGTCAGCATCATATGCTTTCACGACTCACAGGATATAACAATTCTGGAAGGAAGTTCGTTGTGTTTCTCTTTAGAAGGTTACCTGTGAAATGTCGATAATTCCCTACACCCTATACTTTATATAATGAAGTTTATCACAGTTGTTTTCCAGCGTTTTATTAGCATATGAAGAAGCTCGCGTTGTAGCGCTAGTAATTCGGGGCAAATATATCGCAGAAATGGGCACATTCAGTCAAAATATACGACCCGATCTTTATAAAAAATCAAACGAAGACGTTTCTGACGTCGATTTTAGTGACATATTTGTATACGTGGTTCTTTAAAACAAAACATGATAAATTGTTTGCTTTAGGGCACTAAATTCTACATGTACGAGTATACGTATATCTGAAGCCGAGCATACACCAATCCTACTTTGGAAAACTAGGCCAACGATAACATAATTACCAAAGATCCCGCCAAAAAGGCATGGTCGTCTAAGGCCATGTCATAAGGGACGCTTAAAAGAGCTCAGCCAAAATAAAATAAATCATCGTGAGAAAATTGATGTGTTGCATAATGAATATTTAAAACAGCCTGTCTGCTTGTTTTAATAGCTTAGGTCGTTAGTCTGTATATATATATATATATATATATATATATATATATATATATATATATATATATATATAAACTTATACGTTATAAGTACATATATATGTACAAATGCTTAAGATAATTTACGAACGGTATCTTCATAGGCTTAGAGTTAAAGTGTCGCTTAAATGTTTGAGAAAAATATATATATATACATATTTGAGAAATAACTGTATATATGCTTTTGTTGATGCCGTGCACTCTCTAGCGCTTTAAACAGCATGGGTTCGAGCGTATCCGCAAGTGCCAATGTTTTGCTTTACAGCACCGGAATTAGCTTTAACAAGACAAAACGAAAAACCAAGGGGGGAAACCACATTTTACGCCGGATCTAGTTGCTTCTCTTCTCGATAAAGCGGGAATCACGCGCGAGACGATGCGATGATAAGCATGTCCGAAAAATGCCTTTTTAGGAGGTCGGATTCATGAGAACAGATACCTTCTCTGATGAGACATGATCTGTTCTCTGTTGAGAGCAAAAAGAGAACGAGCCCCGGGTTCGGGTTTGGTCGGCTAAATCTAGAAACGCGAAACAGGCTTTCTTCTACTGGTCGTTTGTCGTTTATAAAACGAAGAGACCTCAGACAGTCTCCGAAAGTCCGGAGGGACACTCCAGACACGCCAATAAAAAATAAATAAAACTAGTCACCCACATTCGCAATTCAAAAGATAGTTAAAACACCAGCCCTGTTAATCATTGGCGTTCTCTGGGACGAATCCATACTAAACTATCTCGCCCATGACCTGCTAATCCAGAGCCCAGCCATTTTACAAGCATTGAAATAACAAAAAATCTCTGGAAGTGAAAGACCGTCGCTTAGGCTGGGAGACCCCACTGCCACTTTGAAACATGAATACTATTTTTCCTGACCCATGAGCCCTTTGCAGCTAATCTTTATACCTTTATTAATAGCTAGTGAAACCACGTAGTACAAGCTAGAAATCGAGGGTACCTCTTCCAGGGATGTGCAGTCAACAACGCTCGCAGAAGAAAGGGGCACAGCTAATTGTCTTTTGAACGCACTCTTCACAGCATAATATAATATATAATACGTATAAAACGTTGAAGCGCTGCAGCCACTAACTATATCTAAGTTGAGCTCAGCCCCTCCATCACAGCTTAAACAGAAGTACGTGTATTCACCTACTCTAACCCATCACTTTCGGTGGTTTAATTATGTTGCTCACTCGACTGTGTTCAGAGATGTTGCACCTTTAGGTAGGTACAACAAATCGGCGTGGCATCGTGGAATGACCAGGCATAAAACCCAAGTGCGCGACCGAAGTCATCTTCTTCTAATACGTAATATACATACAATCCTGACAGGTTCGAGCACAAGAAACAGATCTGCACACCCGTGATCAGACATGCGACATTAGAAACCAAGGAAGTTTTGCGTACTAGCTACCCAATCCCTGCCGCCACTTGATTAAACTTTAGATTGGTTAGAAATGACGTATAATAGCAGCTTGTTAAAGCACTAAAAACTTACTAAACGCAAACTGCTAGTTGTTTAAACAATCGTAATTGGGCTTTCTTTACCTTGACCAATAGCATCCTTCGGGCTATGACGGGGTTCATCATGGTCCGCGCCTCCATTCACCCTCCCTGAGCGCCACCATGTGCGCAACTACTCGCTTCGGAAAACGGCCGTGTAAATAGTGTGAGCGTCTGCTCTTACTTGTGCCAGCGCGGTGTAGAACGGTGTTCTGCGTCGTCCTTGCGTCGAATTGCAGAGAATGCACGTGTCCCATCGATTTTCCCGTTCCCTGTGTTGATGTCCCTCTGCACCACACATAGCACTTCGGGTCGTTGCCTTGCAGTCCTTGACCAGGTGAGTATGGTCTTCGTGTTGGTGGAAAACCCTGGACGCCTTCTCCGCCAGCCGGCAGTCGGCTATCTGATGTCCAGATCGCAAGCACCTCTAGCAAGTTGGAAGCGTGATTCAATGTCCGGGTCGGAATTTCCTTGGACCAATTCTGATAGTCTTGGATATCGGATCACCCTTATTGCTGAGGAAGACGCATACACTAATACGTACCACACGTCGGTCCACTTATGGTACCGTCACCTTTAATCTTCAAGCGGCTGGGATGCCCAGAGATATTTGTGGCGACTGCCACATTGAAACAACCAGATTATGTACAGCACACAATATTTTACAAGTCATCCTAGCTTACCACCGCAACATGGCATTGCAAAGGAAAGTGCTTGTTATAAGCTAACGGCAGTTAAGATACAGCTCTAGTCGTATTTGGAGGCCAATTTCGTTCCTTAAGATAATAGAGGAGCTTCATGCATATTTAGCTGATCGGAAAATATACCTCATCACATGACCCAGGTGATGATCATGCATACATGAAAAAGAGGTAAAAAGAACAAATCGACTTTTGAGAAATGGGTGTTTGTAAATAGTCACGAGTCACATCCTCGATTATCAATGTGTCTGCAAAAGGTGCGGCAAGCTGTTACCATAAAGCGATCTGCGCCGCTATGGTTGAAGGGAAAGGTTGCAACAATGGTTTTGTTCAAAAAAGCACCACCGCCGTAATTCGTTTTTTCATTTAAACACTCACATGTTATACGATCTGTACTTTTCCTATATTTTAGTGGTTTAAACTACATATACAATAGTTTTACTAAATTCAGCTGAGGTTACAACAAATATGTCTCAAATAAAAAATTCAAAATAGTAACCACGATTTGAAGAATTTATCTAAGAACTAGGCTGTCCGAAAATAGCCATGATGCATTATTGGAGAGGTATTACAGGCATCGAGCATTTACGGCATCTGGGGAGGATCAATAAACGTTTCTATCGGCTACTAATACCGTTTGCAAGTTCAACAAAGGTTCTCAAATGCGTCAATAAATCATAAAGAAAAACTCTCTTCCAAGTGGGCGTACAGCCCCACTTGAGCTTTAACAACACAAAAAATTAGTTCGTAGTCAACAGTTGTCGAAGAGAACGAACAGGTCGTAGTAGGGAAGTAATGGTGGTGAAGCGCCAATAAGTGAAGTCGCATCCGGCCATCTGGGGTTCTGGACAAGCACAGGCACATGTGATGCGATCTCCATGAGTCAGAGCATCCTAATCCAATTGACAACCTAAGCCGAAACCGCTAAGCTGCGTGAACGCGTAGACGCCAGCTGGGCATGCAATGGCACAAGTCTAAAAGTTGACTCTCCCCCCCCCCACGATCCTTGTCAAATCAACAGCCAATGCGTCGGCTGTTTATTTAGTAAGGAAGGGACTCTCTAGAAAGTTCTGTAGACCATTGGCTTTTACGATCACACGATTCAGCATCGCATTGATGTGAATATAGTATGCACTAGTCTTTGCCAGGGCGTCATGAGGGGCTCCAGTATATTCAATTTCCTGCATATGTCGCGCTAAAATTATGCTGCTGTCGTCGCCTTAATCCAGGGGCGGATAGAAGTGAACGCGGTGTTTACCTGCTGCTCAATAGTGGGGGGTATTGACTACTTTCGGAGCTGTGCCAATACCTGCTCAGTTCGCGTCTACGCAGCCTAGAGGTTTTGTCGTGGGCTTGGTTGCTCCGAAACAAGAGGACCGGTGTCACAAGGGGGAAAGAGCATTACGTCACAACAAGTCTCCTTCTCAGCAATCATGCTAAGAAAAACACATCTTGTCTCGCCGACAGACGAGGCCATGACCAGAAAAAAACGGTGAGTGAGCTATTCACACACGTACTCAAGTTGGTCAGAAACTAGGACGCGGCTGCAAAGCCTAATCAACGAATCGTGCAGGCCAAGCAGGAATAAAAAATGACGAATAGCTTAAGAGAGTCTATGTCCATAAGCGACTCGACAAGCAGAAGCTAACGATTTAAGCTTTTGAGACCTCCCCGCCGCCTGAGCGTAGTTACTCTTCTGTGTTAAGGATCTCGTTACGGTTGGAGCGTCATTTTAAGGAGGATACATACTTGTTGGCACTGCCGTGCTAATATGTAGGGTTTTAGTGGGTTTTGCCTTAAGCCTATGGCTCGACTCTTGCCAAGCGTCAAGGCTTGCCTGCGTGACTTGCCGTTCGGTGGCTGAATTCCAGTTTAAGCGGCTAGCTAACTCCTGTAATGCTTTTACTCAGTCGTACGTAGATATATTTTAAACCCTGAACCTCCTAAAAAGCTGCACCGAGGGTGGACTACTTAACTCTGCGAATATTCGAACTAGCAAACGAACAGCCGGTGCTCTAGTCAGATCTAGGTCTCATCTCCAAGTACTGTGAGACCGATTATTCATAGCACAACTGTGAGTCATGCGGACAAGCTGCCAAATTGCTTTGTCCATAGTCCAGACACCAGCGCGTGGAGATAAGACCCAGAGCATCTCCCAATGACCTTAAGGCCGAACTCCGACCGGCAACGTTGCAGGCCCTCCCCACCAAGGATCGCCACGAGTCTGGTGCAGACAGCCTCAGAGCACTCAGACGAAACAGGACCGACCGAAGGCGGATTTACTCCCGTGATATACATATGCAGATCAACAAGTGGCAAAATTCGGCTTTTACAGTCTATATGCCGAGTCCTCATGTCAGTCGCCGAGTCCGTTATGCTCTAGCCCAATCTACACCGCGACCACCCTTATCTCTGTCAACACCAAGTTATTTCTGCGCAGGACCCAGGGTGGCAGCTCTCAACAACGCGATCAGAAATCAACCCGCATTCTTTGACCCCCTTCTGTCCATTAATCAGGACTTCAATGTAGAAATTGACCGGCGCAGCTACTAAATATAAGTGGCCATAAAAAAAAACATTACCGTCGCAGGGTGGGTAAGGCATATTTTGACATGCACTTCTTGCATATGTGCAGAATATTCTCATATCTAGGACTGGATTTCTCACCCAACGACCAGAAGGTACCAGGCCTACTAGAATTGTTAGGTAGACTGGCATTCAAGCAAATAGGAGGGTTTAAAATGGTATATGTGGCTTAAAAGCCTTTTTAATAAACTACGGTCGGACTTTCTCGGGTGTATGTGACCTCCCTCACCCCCAGATCAGCATATTAGGCGAATACGTCAGAGAACCAGAGAAGAGACTTTATTTCACATTTTGCCTATGTGAGACTGGTCAAGCTATTTGTTTCAGGGTTCAATGGGTTTCATCACCTTCGTAAGCCATTTGGGAGTGTTGCATTTTCGTATACGCTTTTTTTAATAACAAATCCTTGTGACACCGTGGAATGACCGAGCACAGAAATTAAGTGCGCCACCGAAGTGCATAATTTTTCCTAATGCGCTATAAATACACTCCTAAAATATTCGAACATCTGTGGGTCAATTCCACGTGTTCTTTGTAGTAGCAAGTAAAGCACTTTTATCATGTAGTATTCGTGTTCTAATGTACATACATGAGGTAATTCTACCAGCAAATTTGACCAAATATATTGATTTTCTATTTTCTTGATCATCATAATAATGGACTCCATTTGTAAATCTTAGAAAAATATTGAAATATTGTGTCATGGTCAAATCAGTATCTCTGCATATTATTGGCGTCGGCCATTACCTCGAATTCGTATCCTCGAATAAATAAATAAATATATATTACACTTTAAAGAAACCATATCAATGTTCATGACAAAGGAGTGGTTTTTGTCGCTCAATTTAGACGCGCAGTAACGTTAGTCTTTGTTCAAGAAGGTTTGGCATGCCGAGCGCCACGAACGAAGTTAACATTCGAAATGCATTAACATCGAATATGTCTTCTTGTTCAGACCACAAACTGCTCTCATGCACCTTTGTGGACTTATCTAAGTAAAGTTTTCGGGCTGACCCTCAGCCAAGATTTAACGTCCACGGGACTGCTTTTCGCATTGCTTCATAGACGGACCCCCATAAATACAAATGTGGGGCAACGGTGGGGCTCGAACCCGCGCACCTCCTATGTGTCTCCTTCGGTTGCGAGGCGCAGACGAATGCACCCACCACGCCATTGGCTCGACTAGTGGACCTCTCTGCTCGAGTGCGTTCGCGCGTTAGCCGCGCATGCAGGTGCGCGCATTTCAAATTTCGCGCGTCACGGTGTGGCTCTGCTACTACTGTTCTGGTAGGCTGCGACCGAGCAGACTCTGCCTAAGCCGTCTTCTGGGCTGTGTTGCTTGCTCTGTAGCTCTGTGGTCCGCGCGGAAGGGCAGATAGATATTGTAGATAGATGCAGACGGATCCGCGCCAGCTGCTGCAGAACGGTATACCGAAGAAATGCCATGCACTTTCGAGTCTAGGAGTGTCTGGAAATAGCATGGTATTTCTTCCGGGGGTCCGGGTTTAGTGAGTTTTACACTAGCCACTGTTAGTTAGTTGGAGTGACGACGGAGGGAATGCATCATGCATTCCCCAAAAACCTCCCCAATCAAAATAAACACAGAGAGACGACAACCGATGGCACAGAACAGGTGTGAAAGGGCATCATGCGTTGGCATAGATGTCGGGTTGGGCCTTCTTCTGTTCTGACGCAGTCCCTCTCCTGAAGAAGAGAGATATATCTCTATCTGAAAAGAAAGAGAACGGTTCGGCCGACAGCTGTCGGGAACGGAGGGACTGCGTCAGCTGATAGAGCGCACGCGCATACAGGACGAGATGTCGAAGAAATGCTATCGCGAAATTTCGAGTTTAGCAAAAGAGGGGGTAGATAGGTCGGGTTTAGTGGGTCTGTGAGTTCCATTCTAGTCGGCCGCTCTCGACTAGCTCACACTGACTGGCTAGTAGTAGTGCGTGATGAATGTCCGAAACTCCCATATCAATATATAAATACCGAGCGTAGAGAAGCGAATACCCAACGGGTGGGAAAGGGCATACGATTAGATGTTGGGCCTCCTTAGGGCAAGCATCATCGCGCCTCCACTCGTAGTATCTCTCTGTCTCTCTCTCTCTCGCTCTCTTCTCGCTTAGACACAGAAGAAGAATAAGAATGCAGGAGTAGTCTAACAAGTGAGAAAGCGAATGCAAGAGTCACTTAGAATGCGATTTATTTTTTTACGACAGGCAAAATGAGAAGAGCCACCACGCGCTGTGGTGGCTCTAACATTAACAGCAACAACAATAACAACAACAGCAGCATCAGTAGACCGAAGTACTAGATAGTAACAGTAAAATGAACTGAGTAGAATTGACTGTAGAATAGAGAAGAAGTCGAAGGAGAACGGGCGCATGTCGTCAAAACACACGACGAAACAGATGAAACACAGACAAACATAACAGCCAGCCGAACTTTCGTCGTCGTCGTCGTCATCGTAAAGGTATTCAGTCATCATACTGGGCAAGAATCTGTCGTCATTTAGAGCCGCTTGTTAGCATATGCTACTACTACTACTACTACCTTACAATTGTGAAATTATTTGCAAATACAGGCAAATTCAATCAATCCTTAATAGCAACAATTTCTAGAAATACAAATGTGGCCGACATTGACCGAAAAACGAAAGCTGTTGGTTGGGTGCATAGCATCGGCGCATTGCTGGTAGTTGTTGTTGTTGCTGCTGCTGCTGCTGATATTGATATTGTTGTTGTTGCTATTATTGCTACTGATGTTGTTGTTGCTGCTGCTGCTGCTGTTGTTGTTGTAACTATTGTTGTTGTCGCTGTTCTTGTTACTGCTGCTGTTGTTGTTGCTACTGTTGTTGTCGTTGTTATTGCTGTTGTTGTTCTCGTTGTTGTTGTTGTTATTGTTGTTGCTGCTGTTGCTGATGCTGTTGTGGTGTGCTCGGAGAAAGGGCCCGATGGTGGGCCGCCGACTAGTCTATCTCTAAGAGAGCAGAGCGCAGAGTGGAAAGAGTATGTATTGTGGCGGCTGGCTCTGTGTGTGAGTGTGACCGACCGCAGTGGAGAGGCCGCACCGACCAACCAGCCAACCAACCAACCACGGGCGACGAATACCACGACGGCGAACGCGGTGGTGGTGGCGGCAGCAGCAGCAGCGGCAATAGCCAAAACTACAACAACAGCAAACTAGACTCAGTCTTAATACAACGGTAGCCGCCAGCATGGCACAGCGGGCCCAGTAGTAACCAGGCGATCGCCCGCTCGCCCGCCCTAACTAAACATCATCAGATAGAAATAGAGATTGAGGTTAACTGGTTAGTAGAGGTTTGATCCCCTGTGTTGTCATTGTGGTTGTTGTTGTTGGTGTTGCTGCAATTTCGAGTTGGTGTTAGTGTCGAATGTTGTGCTAATCGTCGTAGTAGTAATAGTAGAAGGTGGCATTTCACACTATTTTGCTAGATGCTGAGGCTGGCTATCATCTCATCGGGCTGAACCAGACTTTGCTGCAGATGCTGCTGTTGCTGATTTGAACAATAACAATTAACAACTATTTGCTTCTTGGTGTTCATGGTAATTATGATGATGATGACAGCGGTTCGTGGTGGTGGTGGTGGTGGTGTTGTTGCTGCTGCTAGAGAAATTGTTGCCACCCACGATCATGACCAAATTGTGGCATTAGCTAACTAATTGTGGCTTCATCGTCGTCGTCGTCGTTGTCGTTTCTGCTTATCTGCTAGTCTAGTATTTTTTGCTGAACTACCAAATCAGTGGTTTTTTTCTCATGTGGCGTGTGTTTCTCAAAAAAC
>QVRM01006021.1:22500-84736 GCA_003439945.1 Dermanyssus gallinae
AGCCTAGGCTGGCTGGCCGGCTGGCTTGGCCTAGCCTGGCCTACTTGGCCCGGCCTGGATCTTGTTGTCGTGGAGGAGGAGCACGTCGAAACGCACGCACAGTGGACAGACGGATGGACAACTACTAAGTGACGGTTACAGTACAGTGTTGTGTGTGTTTGTTCGTGAGTGATATGGAACAGCTAACACTGCCTCATCCGCCTTGGTCGCCTGCAGTTGTACCCAGTTGTTGCCGCCACTGTTACAGCAACAGCAGCAGCAGCAACAACAACAACAACAACAACAACAACAACAACAGCAGCAACAACAACAACAGCAACAACAACAACAGCAGCAGCAGCAGCAACAACAACAATAACAACAACAAAAACAGCAGAGGCAGCAGCAGCAACAGCTGTAAGAACATTTCTTGTTAGTCAGTGGCATCTGAGTGGTGTTTGTGGGCACAGTATATTGTGCCTTGGCGTGCGTCGGTGTCTCATTGCCTGCCTGGCTGTCTGCGTTGCTGCACTCCCGTATCGTTGAGGCCGGCACGGCATAATCGATAGCGAACTAGAGACCAAAGTTCATCAGGTAGCGGGGGCCCGCGACCCCTCTGTCTGTCTCGTTTCTTTCCTCACGCAACAATAGTAGTTATAGTGGAAGTGGAAGTAGTGCTAGAGGCCATCTGCTGCTACTGCCGGCCTTGCTTGCCCTACCACAACACCCGACAACAACAACAACGACGACGACGACGACGACGACAACGACAACGACAACGACGCAAACATGGTGTTCGAATCTGTTGTCGTTGATGTAATCAACCGCTTTCTCGGATCGTACGTCGAGAATCTCGACCCGTCCCAGTTGAAGATCGGCATCTTCGGAGGTGAGTGTCTTCCGAACATATATATATATATATATATATATATATATATATATAAACATATAGGACATGTTATAGCATTCGGAAACACGCCTGGAAACAGGACAAATACAGAGACATGGTGTCACGAAATCTATACACATTTAATACATTATTGACCTTGCTTTCCTTTGAGACAAGAATCATACATTTTCCATATTCGGTGTGGTGTTTATGTCAGCAGTATGCAATGTAGTTCTCTCCGTTTCATTTGCCAAGACAGAGACAAGATGTAGTGCGGACAGCAAATACAGCAATTGACACGACCGCATTACGGCTGGAGAACAGCAGATGGCCGGTTTGTTTTTTTTCGTTTGTTCGTCAAGATGGCGTCAATCACTATACGATGCATACGGCTATGAATCTATGTCATCATCATCATATTGTTCAGTACCAACACAGGAAACGTACGAGTGAGTGAGTGTCTGCGAGAGTTTACAGAGAGAATTTCGCAGCAGCATCCATGTACCATGCATCGCGAGAAAAAGATACAAAAGATACACATACAAAGATTTTTTGCTTATTTAGATATATTCTATTTTTTCTAGTTTCTAGCTTATATCCGTTTGGTTAACGTTTTAATTGGATGGCTGGCTGGCTGGTTGATTGGCTAACCATCGTCTGACCATCTGTAGATCTGATCGAACGAATAACAGTCGTGCGCAGGAGAGGAAAACGTCAACAAGTGTAAACACAAAGTAGAACCACGACTACCCGCGTCTCGCGCGGGCGCGAGATGCTTGGGTCTGCGCGGTGCGCGATCATTGGAACGGGTGCGCGCTTCCGCTAGCCGGCCCTCCGCTTGGCGTCGACCCCGAATGGCACGTTTAAATAGTAGTCTGGCCGCTATTTACGGATATGCTGCCACTGAAGTGTCAGACTGGGTTCAGATTGTGTTTTGTCCAGTGTGTTTGAGTGTTGTTCGCAAACTGTGTATATGTATGCACTATGGTGTTGTTGTTGTTGTTGTTGTTGTATATATATGAATGTCGTTGTTGTTGCTGCTGTCCTTCTGGCCCTTCTTTATTATCGGCATCATCACCACAATTTTCTGCTGTTGCGATGCTGGCGTTTCCCCTCGGTCTTTCTTCTGCTTCGTTGCCTTTGGTTATGGTTTGGTTTCATGGTCGTCACTCACTCACTCATGAAATGTCATGTTGTTCTGATGAAGCATCGCGTCATCGCAAAAACCATATGGAAGTATCCCTCTCTCCCATTCCTCTCTCTCTCCCTCTCCGTTTTGCCTTTTCTTTATCTGAACA
This sequence comes from Dermanyssus gallinae, assembly GCA_003439945.1. NCBI lineage: Eukaryota > Metazoa > Arthropoda > Arachnida > Mesostigmata > Dermanyssidae > Dermanyssus > Dermanyssus gallinae. Next base: position 24,667 of record QVRM01006021.1, read on the forward strand.
TGTTTGTTTGTGATCTAGTGGATCTGGATGGTAGTCGACCCGTGGGTGAATATGGTGTTGCTGCTGCATCTGCTGTTGTTGTTGTTTATATTGTCGCCGGTGCTTTGTGTTGAATTCGATCAGAGCTGTGGCGCGTCAGCCTGATATGTATACGCCTGTATGTTTCTGTGTTTCTGCGAGTCTTGCCCTTTTCCCCGTTCTGCTCTCGATGGTCTGTCTCATTGCCAGCGTCACTACAACGGGCCGGCAAGCGGGTAGCGAGAATCAGCCAAAATGAAGGGACAGACTCTAATCTCTTTTGCTTGTCTCGATATATGTGGGCGGTTGGCTGGCGAATGCTGATACTTCGATGCATTTGCACTGCTTCGTGTGTTACTTGCAATATTAGTATTTGTTTTAATTTGTTTTATGTTTCAACTGTTTGTAGTTATCACCACAGTTAGCGCATTTAATAAATGGTTATTTAACAACAAGTTATTCATGTTAATGCTACTAATTTTTATACATATTTCGGAAAGACGTCATTACATTCTCGCTGCGTTCCTCGCCAATTATTTTGTTCAGCACAATAAAGCGTAATATGTGGGCCGTAGAAGAAGAATACATATATATATATATATATATATATATATATATATATATATATACACGAAAGCTGTATGTCAAATCAATTGATAAACCAGTACGCTGAAATATCGCTTTCTGGGCTATGTCAGTTTAAACCAGCATGTGTTGAGGTCTTACTAGCCCTAAAGGTCTTCCAAGGCAACCAGCGACGATTTCACGTCGGTTGTCTTACGCACGATATAACGTATTAACCTAACAAGTGACGAGGTACGCAGAAGGACACACAGTTTTACATTTTCAAAGGCAATACCGATTGCGTCATGTGTTGTAAACGTCATTGCAGCATCTTTGTGCAGTGGTTTTCTTCCCTGCGGCCGTGCTGCGTGCTTTGTTCAGCCTTTGAAGTGTGTTGCCTACGGTCTGTGTATATTCCAGTACCCTGCCCTAATTTTATTTGTCTCGTTTGCTCTGGCCTCTTTGCTTTCGCTATCTTTCGCTTGCATGCCTCTCTGCGTAGAACACCGACATCAGTCGAGACTTATGTTGCTCTTCCTTCGACGAAACTCCATTAGCCTTGCGGCCGCCATCTTGAAGTTCGCATTCGAAAGGTCAATCCCTGACCGTATGAGGGTTTGGGAAGGGGAGTCGACTTTCTCGTCACACCTGGAATGGCGCTGCTGTTTCCTGGATCGGCTGGCATTCGTTTGGGCCGGTTGGCGTTTTAAACAAGCGCAATCGTCAGTTCGGTAGCCCGGTGGTGGCTTCGCCATGTCCCTTTCGATCGCTCAGAGCGGTGTTAAGCGCACCAGAAGTGAACCGGGCGTTTAACCGTATTGCAGCTGGAGTCTCAACTAGAAAGAATATCTTTAATAGTAGTAACAACAGTAGCTAATGCACTGTAACTAATTTAGCCCGCCCGCACGCACTCCCGAAGATCTACTGAAGCAGCAGGAGCCGAACAACAAGGCAATCTGAGCGATGAAATGATATATATGAGTATATCTGCTAGATGCGCGCGGAACACAGGCTTAGCGGTTCGTGGCGACAGCGGTGCCTTAGGAGTATTAGAAACACCTACCCATCTGCCTATTTACTTAAGAATTCATCCACAGACACGTTTAGATACGCACAGGAATCGACAAGAATCTTAGATAGACTAGGAGGTAACGCCAGCAGTCAATGAACAACGCAGATAAGTCTGGCCGTAAACCAGACGACGACTATAAGCCAGGCCGTGAGCAGGTCAAAATCTCCAGATAAGAAGTCAAAAAATGCTGGGACGAATGGACGGCGGGATTGATACAGCGTTTGCTCTTGTTTCTTCGGATAAGTGCCGCCAAAGCATACCCCATTTTATTCAAGAGGTGTTTTGAACCAATTTGAACCAATAAATACATCCGTGCTTATATACACACTTGCATACATACATACTTCATATAGGTATTCTAGCAAAGTTTTCGGGCTGACCCTCAGTTAAGATTTAACGTCCACGGAACTGCTTATCACATTGTTTCATAGACGGACCCCCATAAATACACATGTGCAACGGTGGGGCTCGAACCCGCGCACCTATATGTCTCCTCCGGTTGCGAGGCGCAGACTTAAGCCACCACGCCACCGGCCTCGACTCATATAGGTATTTTGTGATCCCGTTAGTAATCTACCACCCCTTAACTCCTCGGGAACTATGCTCGGCATTCCGGGTCTCCCCCTCGCATGCTTTCAGGAGTTTCCAGGAGTCCCGACAATATGTGCCTGCCCATCTCCTTCGCCTCTCATGCCGAGACAAGCTATAAAGAGTCTTTCTCTACGAAGTAGGATTCATTGCTCTAATAGCGCATGCGCCATTGTACACCTATATATCGCCTGCATATTGCAGACATACGCTGTGTTCTGTATTGGATGGACGGATTTATTATTCTATATTAGACATATATACCTAAATACACATGCCACCCTTTTTATATGCGTGGCTGCTGGCTCTCTGCGAAATCGTCTCTTCTTAATGAGCTGTCGCTCAGAGAAAATTCGACCAACAGCGGAGATCGAACTGGCGACACCTCGTTAAATGACAACCATAACTCTATGACTAGCACACTGCCTCCCTAGACCACGCCGTCATTGCGTTAGAATGAAATCTCAGTGTCAAAGTAGTCATAAGTGTAGTAGCGCAAATGCTTGGTTATCTTTATAGATATGCTGCGGTACTTTTTGTTATTATTACCGTATAGCTGTTGTTTCGTTCGAGACTAGGTTTCACCTCCTAGACGGTAGTTCTTACGGCTAACTTATTTCCGATTCCAGGGCAAACATTGGTTGGAAATGTTCATTGTTGACTATGTAAAGTATCGATCTATTGCGATCCAGTGCGATGGACGACAAAGCTGTTTGTAGGCCACTGAGGCCACACAAGTCTTCCGACTTACGTCAACTGTAAGCGTGACCTTCTTTTTCTCTGTTTCGATTGTCCCAATAATCGAGCGGCGATGCCTTGAAGCTGGTTGGTTCTAAAGCATCGAACCATATCGACCGAATGCGGCAGGGGCAAAGTGTCAGCCCAGCGTGACCGGTCCGACAGTTACGTTTTCGTACGCCACCATACCGGCATGTGCAGCCACCGTAGCAACAACTAATAACTAACTAGTTGGCAACAATTATCGCTCTGGCTCCACTGTTGCGGGATTGGTCTTTGACTTAATAATGATCCTTCCGAAGGTCCACCTACGGAAACCTTGTTCCGATCATTACTTCCTCTAAATGATCAAGTGTGATCTTCATTGCAATGACGAGTATCGTTCGCTGTTGTTGTTATTGTTGATGTTGTTGTTGTTGGTGGTGTTGTTGTTGTTGTTTTTGCTCGCGTAGTTCCTGTTGTTTATGGGATTGTCAATCAGATTACGACGTGCACGGAGAGACACTAGTCTGGCAGACGACTTTGACGACTTGACGCTTTGATGTCGCTTTGGAAGTTGGACCACACAAAGAATCAAAAGCGGATGAGAGTTACGAGACGAGAAACAAATTATATATATATATATATATATATATATATATATATATACACACATATATACATACATATAATACACACGTTTGAAATTGACTACCCGCGAGTTAGGCTAAAATTTTATTTCTGGTTATTGTATATATGCTTACATACGTGTGTAGTACCCAAAAACTTGCTTCTCGTGATTCGTAGAGGTTTATATATATATATATATATATATACATATATATATATATATTTACATATTCATATATATATATATATTATATATATATATATATATATATATATTCGGTACGTTGTTTCGTTCGCTAGGGACAGAGAGAGGGATTGTCGATTCTTTAACGCGCGACGCCTTCTCGTTACATGCTGTGCCACTTGTTGCGGGAGTCTGGCGTCTCCAGTCAATGACGCATATCGTCCCAACTAACAATAACAACTCTTTTCACAATCGAAAATAACCAGCCGTCGATTTTTGGCCGGATTAGTAGCGTAGGTGAATGAGAACGTGGCAGTTTGTGATAACTTCATCTCGCTGGTGTTGTTGCTGCTGCTGTTTCTGTTTCTGCTACTCTTGCTAATACTCCTGGTTGTGATTATACAATGTTTATTTGATCTAGTCAAGAATCCCTGTGTATCTTCAGTTTAGTGCAGTACAGATGTTAAGCCATTCATTAGTTCAGATTAGCTACATTATATTAAAAAAATGCTTATTACTCATGTCGAGTAAGCGTTATACGTGCATTTTTTTTAAAGTTAACATATAAGATGCTGAGAAGATTTAGACTTGTCATTTATGCTTGATATACACCAGTACTGTTGAGTGTTGAGAACAAACATTCTAGTATGCGAATGCATATTGATTTCCCCGAAAGTACTTTTAGTCACTGTATATTCGGTCAGTAATCGGCAAGCGAACTTGTTTGTATATTGCCAATTACTATGCAATTTATGCATTATAAACTCTGCTGAGAAAACAGTTATAATTATTTTTTTATTTACAAATATGCTTTGCCGTACGCTTTTTCCCATATATATATATATATATATATATATATATATGCAGGACGTACAAATTATAATTCGACTGTATTAGTCCGTATTATGCTCCCATCGCTGTCTGGGCTATAAATAATTCATGAGAAGCGAATCGAAGCGCCATTCCGAAACAAAAAGAATGCTTAACTATTCGCTGAACGTCGACACGCAGGCTATGCAAGGTTTGTTACACCGGCTGCTTGTTGGCAATTGCGTGCGACGGAACAACACAGTATCAACACTAAACGAATGCAAACGATATTCACAACAGTATTAGTTGTAGTTTTACTAAGTCAGAATACGCTTTATTATGAGTTGACTGTTTCTTAATGAGCGAAATGTTTTTTTTTCTGTATTTTGTTTGTTTGTCGGGTCCGTCCGCGACTTCAATGGTCGGCGAATGTCGCTGTTGTTGTTGTTGTTGTTGCTGTCGCTGTTGTTGCTGCTGCTGCTGTTGTTGTTGTTGTTGTTGTTGCTGGTGTTGGCGAAGCAGGAGGATGAAGAGAAGGACATGCGAGGTAATTTGGTGCAAAGTCACCACGCGAACGACTGAGTTGTGATGAGTTGACCAGCGAACAAATACATCAGGGGCCTTGAAGGCGTCCGACGAGGCACTCACTCGCTGGGTGTGCCTTCTCGTCTTCTTCTCCTTCGCCTCGATCTTCCCGCCAGCTGATAGACTTGTGATAGAAATAGTAGACGCCGTGCTAGCGGCAGTAGTAATAGTAGTTGTCGTAGTAGTAGCGAAGTACAACGAAGGCCGAGTCCCGATGGTGGAAATGGTTTGAAGTGCCGTCTTCGCTGTTGTGGGAGCTGCCGTCGCTCGCCGTGATCACCACCGAGTTGTTGGTGATGATGGAAGACGACCGCCTACGCTAGCGATGATCTCACAGTATCGATGGCCTTGTCGTTGTCGTCGTTGTTGTTGTTGTTGTTTCTGTTATTATTGTTGTTGTTGTTTCTGTTGTTGTTTATGTTATTATTATTGTTGTTGTTGTTTATGATATTGTTGTTTCTGTTACTTTTGTTGTTGTTATTTTTGCTGTTATTGTTGCTGCGTTCGTCGCATTCGCTGTCTTGGTCGAATGCAGCGAGAAAGGCTGCGTTTGCGAGAAGAACCCTACTGATATGCGTGTTGGCGCATCGTCTCTTCATAGGTTTGGGTAGCCATCCGACCGTCGGTGACCCTTTCCGTTCAATAGCCATTTCCGCTTTTTCTCTGCTGGTTTTCACTCTTGTGGTCTTCTGCGCCAGCTTCCTACACGTATTCAGATATAGATCGGCACTGTGTGATGCTTACTCGCAAGTGTTATGGTTACTGAATCTATTATACACGATATACCCGATCTATGTGGTCGTGCCATCGATGGTAGCGGTCATGGTGGCACTGCTGGAGCCGCACACGACGCCGATACAAGTTTAGTGCTATGAGCGATAGACAAGAGTGGTTGTTCTCGTTGCACTGGCAAACGGTATCACGTTCATAATGCAATTATTCACATTGCCAGCGTCTGGTAAATAAATGTCTTGGGCTGGTTGCTGTATTCAGTCATCATACAATAGCGGTAAAGTGCATTTGCATCTTGTTGCACACATAATTATTTATGTCTTTTTCGTTCATTCGTATATATACATATATCATGTTTGTAATTACATTTACAAGTACACCTAAGTACACATGATGTCACTCTTTTATATCGGGACGTTATTATAGTGTCAGCATAAGCGGACATGTTGAGATATCTAGAGTTTCCTTCTAGGGCAACAGTCCTTGTGCCAGCTTGGTCGCTGACTCTCACCGGTATTGTTGTGTATATATACATATATATTTTTAGTTGCTTATATGTAAGAGGTAACAATTGTCTCCTTATGAACGTGTACACCGGGCAAAATAAGTGAAAACGTCACATATCCTCCAGGTTCGGGCGTGTCCAGTCTAGCAGAGTTCCACGCACAGAGGCGGCGTTACCCTTCTGAATGTCCACAGCGATTGTCTTTGGTGCAGGTACTCTAGGACAGCTCTAGCGTCTCCTGTCGAACGATTGAGCGCCTTGACATACACATTGATTGTTGTGGTCTGATTGTCGACTAGTTAATTATAGCAGCGAGGATGGCGTCAAAGATTATCAGAAATACCGCGCGCATGGTTTTCGACTTGTGCGCCCGCCAGTGGGCAACTTGTCAACAACAACTTGGAACCGAACCGAGTATTTCTCTGTCTGAACGAACAATCGGCGCCAAGTCGCATCTGGCGGATTTCAGTGCGTGCGCTGAACGCTGATTGCTGGCAGCTGACTGACTAGGCTCAACTAACTAGCAGCCAAAGCACGGATCACTATTAGGAATCGGTCTGCGGCGCCATTCACTAATACCGGTACCGTGCAGGCCGGTGCCAGATAGGCCGCTCGCTAGGCCACCGTAGCCGGCTATACCTCCCCCGTAACTGGCAGGCAGGCCTACGCCGCCATTCGCAGGACTGCTTCCACCATCACCATCGCCGTCGCCCCCGCCACCACCTCCGGGACTGTTTCCGCCGCCCCCGCTGCCGCTTCCACTAACAGGGCGTCCACCCATGCCGTATCCTCCGAGGCCCCTAGCGCCGATGCCAGAGCCGAGAGCGGGCCCGCCCATACCAATGCCGCCCATACCAATGCCGCCCATACCGATGCCGCCCCTGTTGAGCCCGCCGCCCCTGCCGCGGCAGAGGCTGCAGGGCCTATTATTGCTTCCCTTGCCGTTGCCCCCGTTGTTGCGGCCTCTGTCGTTGCCCCCGTCGTTGCGGCCTTTGTCGTTGCCCTCGTCGTTGTCCTTGTCGTTGCCGTTGTCCCTGTTGTTGTTGTTGTTGCCGCCCCGGTCGTTGCCGTTGCCTTTACCGCCCCGGTCGTTGCCGTTGCCCTTGTCTTTGCCGGTACCCCCGTTGCTCCCGCCTTTGCCCCTACCGTCTTGGTTGCCACCACTGACACTGCCCTTGTTGGTGCCGCTGCCGTTGCCGCCCTTGTTGCTGTTGCCGCTTCCGTTGCCGCCCTTGTTGCTGCTGCCGCTTCCGTTGCCGCCCTTGTTGCTGTTGCCGCTTCCGTTGCCGCCCTTGTTGCTGTTGCCGCTTCCGTTGCCGCCCTTGTTGCTGCTGCCGCTTCCGTTGCCGCCCTTGTTGCTGTTGCCGCTTCCGTTGCCGCCCTTGTTGCTGTTGCCGCTTCCGTTGCCGCCCTTGTTGCTGTTGCCGCTACCGCTGTCGCCCTTGTTGCTGCTGCCGCTACCACTGCCGCCCTTGTTGCTGCTGCCGCTACCGCTGCCGCCCTTGTTGCTGCCGCCCTTGTTGCTGCTGCCGCTACCGCTGCCGCCCTTGTTGCTGCTGCCGCTACCGCTGCCGCCCTTGTTGCTGCTGCCGCTACCGCTGTCGCCCTTGTTGCTGCTGCCGCTACCGCTGCCACCCTTGTTGCTGCTGCCGCTACCGCTGCCGCCCTTGTTGCTGCTGCCGCTACCGCTGCCGCCCTTGTTGCTGCTGCCGCTACCGCCCTTGTTGCTGCTGCCGCTACCGCTGCCGCCCCTGTTGCTGCTGCCACCACCGCTGCTGCCTCTGCTTCTGCCGCCCGTGCTGCCTCCTCCTCCTCTGCTGCTGCTGCTGCCGCCGCCGCTGCTGCCGCCGCTGCTGCTTCTACTTCCGCCACCGCCACGCGGAGCCGCGTCTGCAGTAACGAACAAAGTCAGTACCACTACAATGATGAGGAGCAGGATGATGATGGTGTTGACGTTGATCATGGTGGTGGTGGTGGTGGTGCTCCAACTGCTACTAGAGCTGGTGCAGGCGCCTGTGCGGCAGGTGCTACTAATGGCAGATCTGGCGTCGTGATCATAGACAAGGGCGGAAGCAAGGGCGGCGTTTGCCGACCGCATTTGTTGCCCAAGCCGTCGCCGTCGCATTTTCTTGTTGTTGTTGTTGTTGTTGCTGCTGCTGCTGTTGTTGTTGTTGTTGTTGCTGTTGTTTTGTCGTTGTTGTTGTGGTCGTCGGCGACCACCTCGACACCGGTGAAGTGCTGGAAGACGAACAATTTTCAGAGGTCAGCGGACGGTCATCAGAATAAGAAGAGGAAGCCACAGCAGCAGCAGCAGCAGCTGATCAAGAAGAATTAGCACAGTTACCAAATCGTCATAGCGACAACAATGAGAGAATAGAGGGGAAGAATTAAATGAAGACAGTACAACGACACTGCTAGCAGTTTGATGTTTATAGATTTTTATTGGTGGCAGCATGCATATTTTCAACAACGGCAATTGCCGCTAGTGGTGTTGTAGTAGCGACATTTGATATATCAAACAACAAACATAAAAACAACTGAAAATCAATGTTTAATCCTAAGGAGGCAAGTCTCTTACTCCGGGCGTATCTCGGAGAGGACGCTTGGTTCTTTTCCAATATTGGATAGATCCGATGCAACGCTTGGCAACATCCGACAAGATGTGTTACTACTGGCACCATTATTTTAAATAATCAAGCTTATTTCACCAAGGTACGTTTTTCGCAAATTTTTATGATGAGGCTAGGGGTAGGGGGATTCCTGTGTGAGCAAATAGATTGGATGCAAGTCTAAATTCTTACAGTCGATACAATAAGGATCTGTCTGTCGCAAGCCAAAAGTGGCGCTGGGACTCGGGCAGAGATGCGGCCCACCACACATTAAGTCGACTTTTAGGCCGCTGACGGGAGTTTATCAGTTGACAGGTGGTAAAAAATTGGTGTTCTGTCTTTGCTTTGCTTGGAGTACTACAAGGGAGCATATATATATATATATATATATATATATATATATATATATATATATATATATATATATATATATATATTACCGTTTATTAAGGAATAAAAATGGATATATATATATATATATATATATATATGCTTCCTTGGGTTGTTATGCTCATTCGAAAGTTGAAAACCTATCATTAAACGGATGTAATGCTACCACAATAGACTACGCTTCGTCTCTATTGCCGACTCGGCTTAGATCTTGAGGTAAATTGCAATTGTCCGATAATTGGTGAGGTACACAGCTATATATACCTTGACCTGCCGTTCCAGAATAACATTAAATGAGAAATACATATTAAGCATATGATAAGCAAACTTAGGACAGGGATCTCACTTTTGCATAATCACAACATATTACCTCTCGAATTTAAGAAAATCGTGTATGATGTACATATTTATTTGTTCACATTTAAAACATGGTGTCTTGTTGTACGGTGCCTCACTTACGTCGAGTGTCGAACAATAGTAATTCTTCAGAAAAGATGCATACGAAATGTGTTTGGATTAGCCTTTTATAGGAGGACAACCACTGAGAATATATGGAGAGATGAAAATATATTGCACTTTTATGGAATATACGCATATAGCATTCTGACACACTATAGCAGAAACCGTATCCCTTTGGGAACTACATCTGATAGAGCTTATCCTACCATACGTGCTGTCAGCAATGTTGTAACACACTTATATACAAGGCTTGTGATAAATTATTCAACCTTTGAATTATCGCCTGGTGAGCATAAATGCTATATCTCCTTATATGTTTAGATGCGTATTAGAATTATCTAGTAAGGAATGCAAAACTAAACACAAACAACTGATTGAATTACTTTCGCCGGATATATTAAACACATTTGTATTTGGATAAGTCTCTCAGCACAACTAAAACATTTAAAATCTAATTAACACCGTTATGTACTATTTAGGATGTTGACACACTCACAAAAGCGGGCAAACACGGGCGATAGGCTTATCTGCAAAATGGCCTTGAATGTTACAATTGTCGAAAATGTGTTGAAAACAACCGGAATACCTTGGTAGTTTTGGTATGGCAGTAAAAATGTAAACTAGTACCAGTACTTTTGCCGACTGCCGACCCGCCCTCATATATATGTATATATATATATATATATATATATATATATATATAAAAGTAATTAATTGGTTGCTACAAATGCTTTGTTTTGACCAGATGAGTAATCATTACACACGCATCGTATCGTGCTAGTAAGGGCAACGCAAGAAAAACGCACGTGTGAATGAGTCATCGAAGGCGGATGCAGCAGGCGTAGTTTTTGACGTATCTTTTGACGTATGACCGCATTTGTTGTAGCGACACTATGTTCTCGATTTGTTCCCGAAGCAAAACAGCACCAACTAGAATCATCAAGATGTTTATCTGCATCGCCGTCGCAATCTTAGTCGTAGTCTTCCTTGTTGATTCGGTGCGGTGACACCGTCTTCTTATCCACTCAGCCGGACGACTTACTCTGTCGCTGTTGTCGGCATTTACAGCCGGCCTGATTCATCCTTTTTGCGCGGTGGATAGGCTGGATGACGGTGTGCTGCTCCTCGATCTCTATCGATAGATGTATATACGTATAGATCTATCGATATAGAGATCGAGGATTAGAAGGAAAACACGTCGACAACCGCACAATCAATACGTATATATATATATATATATATATTGCCGCCGCTATCGGAATTTTGAACCAATTTGATTTGCCGCTGCGGCGGGACATATATATATATATGCATGCGTACGAAAGAAAAACACGTCGAGAACTGGTCACTGAATATATATATATATATTCCCTAGTGAGAACGCCGAAGGTATTGATTTGACTTTTTTGAAAAAGGCCGACAGCTGAATTGAAATATATATATATTGCTTGCGGCGCTTGAAATATATATATATATATATATATATATATGTATATGTGGGTAGGTAGCAGTGGCGGCTTGAGCGGCTAACGCTAGGTTCTAAAAACTCAGGCGTGGCCACACGTAGGCTCTAATCCTATCCTCGGGTCGAGTTCTTTCTCCTTCCTGCATTGTTACGCCGGGTTGAGCACTATTCGGACGGGGGGCGACGCAAGGTTTTGAAACGTTTTGCAAACGCCGTTAAGGTCGCCAATTTGGCGCGTCAGGTGGTTCCTTCTACTTCCACAGTGATTCATTCATTGTACGTTTTTTTGTTTGTCTGCGTCTACTGCTGTTGATTCTGCTGCCCCGCGCCCCGCCCACGGCGGCTGGCTGGCAAAACTATCACCATTACTACAATCAACTATGGTTGGCTTCCTTGCTGGATAGCGATAGCAAAACGTAACTGCAACAGTCACGAAGTCAGGTGACTCTTTTGTAGTATCTCGCTGTCTTGTTCGCGACATATGCACATTTATATATATATATATATATTGAATAATAAATCATCACAATATTCTCTCTCTCTCTCTATATATATATATATATATATATATATATATATGTATATATGGAGAGCGCCGTCCTACTAACGAGTTCAGAGAGCTATGTGAGCGAGCTCATCATTGTTTGCTGCGATTCGCACCTATGCATACACGAGTATTAGGCGGTTTTGTTTTTGATCAGATCAATTAGTCTAAGCAAAGATGAGTTCCCTAATTGTCATCTTGCTTCAATGGCGGAAAGTAGATCGAGAGAGAGAGACAAAGAAATGTCGTCGTCTGACCCAGGGTTAGAGACAACGCACTTACTCGCAACAGTTATAGAGGCTAGCAAAAGAGTAACGAAGTGTTTGCAAGCTGTAAATAGTTGTTTACTACAGGCTGGCCATGCGGCCGACTTTCCGCCTGCGTGTTAACTGTTAACCGTGTTTACGGGAAGGGAGCATCCGGAAGTTTGTTTTGGAGCGTTATCTGTCAACCAGGAGAGCACGCGAATAGCAGCTGGCTTAGCTATGGGCGTTATCGTCATGTGTGTAAAATAGTAAGTCGATGTTAACCCCAGTGATACGCCCACACTTCGGATGTATCTATCACTGTACCATTGTGCACTTAATATGAATACTTTTACTGTTTAATTTGCAGTTGTGGAATTCCAGTTCTAGATGCTGCGGTTATTCAATGTTATTGTTATTTAAACTCTTTCTACGGATACACCTATTATTACACACACGGCTAGCTTTAGTTATAACTTGTTTACCAGTACGATGCTTCAGTCAGATGTCACATAGTTAAGCGTGGGATTTAAAGTTGTTCCGTTGATTATAGTGCACGCAAGCATGTGACAGTGACGCACTATTTTTAATGAAACAGTACTTAAGCTAAAGATGGCTAATATGTGGGACTCTGAAACCCACTAAAATTGTTTTTGTTTGCATGTTTGTTTCTGGCTCCCTGTAAAACGAAGGTTAAGGTTAGCATCAATTTTAGGTTGTTTTTATTTCGGCCAAAAACGTGATGATACGGGGTTTGACAACAAATTGATTTGCGACTCTAGAGGGCTTAGTTGTACGTGTTCTTCTGCCGACGTTATTAGAACATAGACTAGAACGACAGTGTGGCGTTTGAACACAACATTCTGTACTTTCCCGGGATCTAGGTGGCGTATTTATGCGCGCCGCCCACTGCGCTGTGAAATCAGCTTGTAGGCGGTGTGTGATACTTTATAGGCGTATTAAATTAGAGATAAGGTTTTGAATTGGGCATATCGTTTTTCCACTATTAGATGCTAGAACATAATCGTTATGCGACGCTGTTACGTTAGACGTTATTAGACGTGAGTCATTTCTCCTGTTAGATCAAACCTGACTAGTTAAACACGAAGAACCGACAAAGTGAAACAAACGGCGTGTGTTGGTACCTTATTAAAAAAGTGATAGGTTATCTATTATTATTATTATTATTATTGCAGAACTCCCGTCGCGAGGTAACGTTAGTATTTGTCGGCCGCTGACAGAACAAAAGACAAAAACAGTATTGGCTTGCTTGTTTAGTGGCTCGTGACGCGCTTCTCATCACGCATTCTCCGTGTGGACTAAAAACGATAGGGCTACAAAAAAGTGTTTTCGGTTTTGTCCGTAAAGAATCATTATAAAATCCCCAAAAACTTTTTTGTTGACCCAACATATTGCCGTCAAGCGAGATGCTCTTCCTAAGATAGAGTTCCCCGACAACAACAAGGTGCTGACTGACCGAGCGCTCGCAGGCCATCCGTGTGTTCGTTCAAACAACAGTTTAGATAGGCCGAAGTACTGTTGTACGTAGTTATGTGTAGGCATAACTCCTTAAGGCTCAGAGTGGCCAACAACGTCTGTCGAACACTTCGGCAAACACGTCTCGTGATGACATGGTAAAGATTCTGCTATGTTGAACGAACGCGGATTTTCATCCGGCTTCGTTTTGTCGCGTAGTCATTATTACTTCCATCTGGTTGGCAGTTGATGTTTGAAGCACATTAGCACATTGTTTTGTGAACACAAACTTACCTCAACTACACATGCGGCAGTCATTGTGTGTGAGAGGGCATTGCAACGGGGATGATGCTTCTGTTGTTGTTGTTATTGTTGTTGTTGTTGTTGGGTTACTCAAAATTGTCCAACCATCCTCACCAATGCGTTTGCGTCATTGCCTCTCGTGCTGCTGCTATATCTGTAGGTCACGCGACAGAAAGCATCAGACTTCCATCTGGTCTACGAACTCTTTCGTTTTGACTTAGATGTGGAAAAGCTAGCACGGCGGGCAGCAGATCTACGCAGATCAATCAGTGGCATTGGTGCAAAGGTCAATCATCAATATTTTGAACAGCGTTGGTCTAGTTGTAGTAAAACGTCTAACACATGTCCAATCTTATGTTGTACTGTTACGATCTCCTCAGAGGTTACTGCTCTTACGGGACGACGCTTCAGCTTCAGGAAGAGCAAGGTGTTTTTTTCGCCTGTTGATAGACTATACTTGCACGTTGCTACGCTTGCGTTTGAGATCTCGAGCAAAATTGTACCCTCGGATATCGGTTTCTCGTTAGAAGATGTCCAAGGCGTGCCACTTCTCTCGAAGCAACTTTGGCCTTACAGACATCTAGCAGCCACGCTTTAGTCTGTTGTTTTCCTTTATCTGGGGAGCCACTCCCAAGCAGCTTCGTTGCCATACTCCTTGGGCTCTTTTCGTGCGTGCCTATAATAAAAGGCTAGTTCTATATATGGTTTATGATATTGATAGAATAGGTGGATAAATGATTCACTATTTTGTGGCAGATTAAAAAGTCTGTACGACCTGTCGGATCTAATGGAAAGCGTCTGACAGTGATGTACAGATGTGTGCAATGTACTATATATTATTAATAATGACACGTCGACCCTGAGAGACGAGGAATCACGATTTCAGATCTTACGCGGTTCCGCGTTGGTCTAGTTATATCAAGTATCACGTACTCTGCCTTCGAGGCGTTTGCGTGTTGAAAGTTGTTTGTAAGCTTGTATTTAGTTTTTCCATGCTATTTATTTTTAAAGAACTTCAGCGTAAAAAGCAAATCGCAATTCCGTCAATAAACCGCGCTTTGCAACGTGACATTTTTGATGTACATTAATCGTAATTTTACAGCAACTGGTCAAACATGAACGTTTAAATGACGCGGCATACGTTTTGTTATTTGTGTGTGTGTAATTGTCTTGTCAAAATGTGTGAATGAATACTCAAGTTTAACTTTTTAAGCGTTAGTAATGAGCTACAGCTCGTTGTTTTCGGCAATGTGACTTTTCTTACTTGTCCTACTACCACTAAAGGTGCTTATGTCAGCAAATTAAAAAAAAACTAAATTTTGGGTGTGCCCATTGGATATAATTATATCGTTGAGCTGAGGCTCTGCTTGCGCGTCTCGGCCGAGTTCGATGCGGCTGGGCCACTGTTACATGTCGAGGTCGTTCCGATGATGGCGGCCAATTGTAGGACGGCAATTAAATTAAGCTGGACCATATGCAATACAAAATGCAAAGTAATAACTGCCTGGAGAGGTGGACAAAATGAATGATTTGGCGCTAGGAACGAGCGTAAGATCGATGCAACGTGGGCGGACGACGACGCAAAGCTAATTGTACGATCAATAATTCCTAGGTATTGCACGTGTTTCCTCCATTTCCCTGTTTTTCCTTTGGCAATTTTCTTCACAGCGGCATCGTTTTCTGTCGTTTTGTGTCCCTACCAGACCAACTACTACGCGAGATCGAGATATTTGGAGAACCATTTTACGGTGGTGCAGGCGTTTCAGCACCGCCGCCATAGAACTATAGCACTTTTCCACCCACCCGCTCCAGCATAATCTCGTCGGCTGGAACGAATCCCTACCATGGCATGCGGTTACAATGCCGTCGCTTTACAAACAACAACCACCGCGGGAATGCGAAGGAATAAACCCATCATTCTATACGATTCGATCTATTGATGCGATGATGTTAGTCGCGCCACTACTCCCTGTGTTAGCACGAAAGCTGCAGTGAAATCTTTGCAAGCGCATAGCCTAAATGGCCGAACAGATACGAACAGAAACAGGCAGGCGGTCGCTCACGTTCCACCAATGGGTGTTTTGTTTGAGCTATAGCCGTAGCCGGCCAATGACCGTGAGGGTGGATTAATTCATTCTGTGATATTTTATCAGAGGTAAATGGTATATTTAAGCAAAGGTATCCACTGGTACGGTAAGGAGGCTAGTCATAAGTATTTAGGTGGCATGCCCGTAGATCCCCTGGCAAAGGGCAATTTGAATGCTCACGTAGACTAGAACGTGATGTCACAGTCTAAAAAGTAATTGTGTGATCAACGACGCGTTTTTCAAAATGACTACTCGTTCTCAAGCGACGAAACCATAACATAATAGACGCCTCTATGTACACTGCAAATGGTGGTGGAGGGGGGTAGAAAATGTTTAAATAAGCGTGAAAAAGGCCCGATATCACGATTATATACAATACACGTGATGATGCTCTAGTATTGTTGTAGTATTCAATCTGTAGGTTGTAGTGCTTATCGTTAGGGTGTGCCCATTTGTCCATGCGCCTAGCAAAATCTCGTTGGGATTAGAGAGTAAGCAATAGGCTTAGGATTAATCGCAAGGCGAATCAGGCCTGAAGTTGTCAGGCCACACGGGCTGACACTAATTCCACAACTATAGAAGTAATGGTAGAACGAGAGCGGGGGAGAAATAAGTATGTTACCATGGTGCTCGACGGGAAGGAACGTTCGCATGCAGAAAGCGGCACCTCCCAACCCGTAGGTATTTGGACAGCCAAGCTAAACCAATGAGCAATGAGTCGGTTTTGAGTTCAATGCTAGATTCAGCCATTTACTTTATTGTAGGCTTTGCCTATAATAAATTGAATTTTGTGTGCAATATGCCCGCGAATACTATTACTGTACTCTCGACCTTCTCCGTTCTAACTAAAAAAAAATTTCAGAGAGGGACTCGGCAAAATTGTGGGAAACAAAATTTTGTGGAAAGCTAAAAAAGTAATTTTTCGTATTGCAGCGGGGAATAAAATATAGGAGGAAGAGCGTGCATACCATATCCAGTCGGGATCAGGTAGAACGAACATACACGAACGCGACGATGGCTTGGCAGCTGTTCAATTAACACACACACAGGCCACACTTATATATATATACACCCGTAGTTAATGAGTATATTCCTTGCCATAATGATGTCGTTGTAATGTTAGTCGGATAATACCAACACCTATAATCGCTATAGACCAGCTGTGGAGATCGAGTGTTGAATATAAATATTCCCGAACCAACAGCAAAGAGTAACGTGGAAAGTACCGGTCGTTTCTTAGCGAAACAAAAAAGAACTGATCGTTGACGTGCTTGTTTTGTACATTAGATAAGCGGGGATGGGTCATTATATATATATATATATATATATATATATATATATATATACATATATACATATATATGTACGTCTCTCAAATAATCCCTGCGAGAAATGTACACTAAGAAAGTACCGTGCGGCGAGCTAAAAGTTGGGATATTAAGCGAAATCTCATGCGAGTCGCCTACGAAAAAAGGCTTTGCCAGCCGAAAGGGATGCAATAGTGTGCTTGGCAAGCTAGCATGCAGACTCTGCCTTAAGACACTAGCCAGAACGCTGAGGCAACACGTGACAGTTTTAAAATGTTTACGTAAACGTGACAGTTTCAAAGTGTTTAGTCTTATGGCCCCTATGGTCCGTCCTAGTACGAGAACCCTGAAGGGAACGGCTCTGACTGCTGGAGTTTGCAGTTGAAGCTAGTCTTAATAAAATGAGTATATATATATATATATATATATATATATATAGAGAGAGAGAGAGAGAGATACACTGTACAAATTTATGGCAGAAGAAGGATTTGACGTAAGTTGGATAGGCTTACTGGAGGAAATTTATAGGGAAAACACAGTAATGATTAAACGAAAGGAGAGGGAATCGAGTGAATATAGTGTTGCTAAAGGAGTGAGACAGGAATGCCCTTTATCATCAGTTCTTTTTCTAATATATATAGAAATAATCGCTAGAAAGGTAAATAACACCGGGTTGGGGTGGCAGATCGGTGAAAAAGAAACCTTCATTAGAATTCCTCTTTTGTTGTTTGCGGATGATATGGTTATTTTAGCAAGGAGCGTAGAAGAGGTTCAAGGAATGCTTGATGCCTGTGGGAAGGCAGCAGATGAGCTAGATATGATATTTAACGAAAAGAAGAGCGCTGTTTTAGTGTTTTCGGGGGTTACAATGGAGCGGAAGCTAAGGTTGCAGGGAAAGGAGTTAGAGTATCGGGATCAATATAAATATTTAGGTGTAACTATAGCGTCCAAGGGAGAATAATTGAAGGAGGAAGAAATATTAAGAATAAAGAAAGCAGACAGGGGTAGGAATTCGGTAAGGTGCAAGAGTCTATGGGGGTTCAATAGATATGTAGTTACAAGAGACATTTGGAAGGCAATGTATGTTCCAGGGCTGACTTTTGGAAACGCTGTTCTAGTGCATAGCTCGCGTTTATGGAGAAAGTTAGAAGGGATTCAAAGAGAAGTAATTCGATTCTCATTGGGATGCCGCTTTAATTGTAGCAGAGAGTTTCTCGAAGGGGAAGGCGGTATTTCCAAACTCATTGAAAGAGAAGTGCAAAGTAAGCTGAGATACTGTAGTAGAATTAGGGCATTGAATAACGAACGATGGGTTAAAAAGATACAATGGGTAAAGGGGGCAATGGGAGTTAAAACAAAATGGGACAGGAGGGTGGAATTTGCGGCAAGACAAATAGGACTCAGTAGTAAACAATGGGCAGACACTGTTATGTCCAGTGGGCAAATTAAAAGTAGGGTAAAAACAGCATACACAGAGAAGTAGCGGACAGCACTTATGCAGAAAACTAGTTTAAAGGAAATATACGGGAATATAAAATCGGAAAGGGGTGAAGTAGCATGGTTATATGATAATACAAGAGGCAGCGGGCTGTTAGCGGATGCGAGAGCCGGTATGTTAGACACGAGGGTGCAGCGAAATTGCTACGAAAAATTAGAAACAACGATATGTCGGATATGCGGTAAAAGAGAAGAAACGATAAAGCATCTGGTTAGGGAGTGTGAGCAATTAGGAGGGGTTAGGGATCTAAAATTAGGGGAAGCGCTAGGATTAGGTAAGGATGCAGAAAAGGCACAGGTAGAGATTACAAAGCAGAGACTATCCCGACGGAAAGTGCTCAGCACATAAAGGCAAAAATCGGCGGAATACAACATGGATAATTAATAGCTGCAGCGCCCCTGATATAAAAGGGTGATATGTGTACACACACCTATCAAGCGAATAAATCAATCAATCAAATCAATATATATATATATATATATATATATATATATATATCTGGATGCAAGAAAGTGCTTGAATTTTTCCGCGTAGTGGAGTGCTAGTGGAAATTTAACCCAATACCGGGTAGTGCCATTTTTGCTGCTGCTTGGGTAGAAAGTCCTCCTATAGACAACGGTTCTGTGGCAGACAACGGTTAGGCAGAAGAAAATAGTCTGCATGCTGATGGCACAACAGCCGTACCGTAAACATTGGGATGCGTACAATTATTGTGAACAATTTCGAGTGAGGATTAAGTGCCTTGAAGTGCTTCGATGAGCCTCGACAGACTATTGGGGTGAAGCCTTATCACGGAGTAGCTCTCCTGCTTAATGGGTTGTCACTGGTCATGAGACTTGGGCATATTTTTATTCACCCTCTACTTAAGAGGGTCAGCAATAGTCAGCTGACAGGTGATGGTGTCCATATTCTTCCTCTCGATGAGTAAAATTGAGGCGATGGTTGAATTCGAAAAAGGTGGTGCAAAACAGTTTTTGCTGCGATCACTAGGGAGAGCTCTAACGCGACTCCTAGACGAAGGTTTCTTCTTCACCACAACGCGCCATCCCACTGGGCTGAAAACGCTGAAGTTTTCTCGCCGCTTTGAAGGTCACATCAGCAACGATGCACCCATCTTTCCGACATTTTTAATTTATTGTTTTCAAAATATGTTTTGAAAATGTTAATGTTTTCTTTTTAAAATCATATTTTTGAACATTTTAAAACATTAGAGGAAGACGTTTCGATTCACCCGAGTGTGGCCTTTGACGCCATTGACGTGGAGCTATAAAACGTCACAAACAAACGCCTTCTGATGAAGGTTTGTTTCGATGCCTGGATCTACTGCCAGGCGTTACGCCGAATTATTAATAATGATTCCACTTTGTGTCAACAAACATTCTATCTGTATTCGTTCATAGAAATATTCTCCAAAAGACCGTGCCAGGTACGGTGTGTGTCGGTTGAGTTTAAATTAAAACGAGCCTAGATTAAATAGCGAGAACTCACCGTTAAGTGCTGTGAGTCTGGGAACAGCGACATCTGGACAGAACAAACGGCTCGTAATGGTCGCCGTCATCTGCTGCGGCGGTTATTGTTTTTTGTTGTTGTTTTGTTGTTATTATTGTTGTTGTTGCTGCTGCTGCTACTGTTTATGCTGCATCGTTTACTACCTCAGACTTAGACGTAGTCTTAACGACATTGCTTCACCGCTTTGCCGTCTCTACGGCCCATATTCGAGTGTGGATCTATAGAGTCGAATGCCCTGCTGTTGCTGTACGTGACGCCTTCTGCTCCACACTCGGTCGTCCCACCCACCTATGTATACACCCATCCGACTCCGGCACCATCTCTTACTTCGCTATAAACGAATTGCGAAAGCAATTAGCGGCGATGGCCTGCAACAGCACTGTTGGTGTCGGAATCTCCCTGTCTGATACTGCCATTGCATATCCTGGGATTTGGCAAAACCCACCAAGTCCTATCGTTGTCCAAGTGGCCAGAGCCTGTAACAACTGTCGTGCACTCACTGTCGGCCGACTACGCCTTTCCCCTCAGACTTCACGTACACACACACATATATATATATATACATATACATATACATATACATATATATATATATATATATATATATATATATATACGTGAAGAAGTTGGCCGCCGGCTCTAATAATAGGAGTCATATGCTCGATCCCGGCGTGACATATACCCTTTCATAACGATTTTCCTTCAAATTATATATATATAGAAAATATTGTGATGATTTATTAATCATTTACAATACGTTTGCACACTCGGCGGTGCTCGTCCCGTACTCCCGCGTTACGATGACGACATGTTATGCACATAACTGGTGCTCGCAGAACGATTGTAACAATACTAGTTACATTCAAACACTGGGAATGCTCATGGCTAATGCCTGAAACAAATCTCAGAAGCGCTTACTGTGAGTAGGGTGAAGCACCAAACATGTACTTGAAGTTTACATGGAAGTCATAGAAATAAAAAACAGTATATATATATATATATATATATATATATATATATATATATATATATATATATATATACAGGGTCATTCATATTGTCGTGCACGCATTTCAAGGTTTGATAGAACTCGGCGGTATATATTTGTAAACTGTATTGTGATATGAGTGTATGTTAAACATTGATATTTAAAAATATATGTATATGTACAAAACACGGTCGACGAAACAGTGTGTTCCGTTTATCTCTAACTACCTTTATTGCAATAATTGACCTTCGCTAACACCAAGCACACGTATTTCATTTCAGGCAATGTGGACCTGACGGATCTGACCATCAAGCCATCGGCGCTTGATGACCTTAATGTGCCCTTCCGAGTCACCTACGGGTTCATTAGTAAGTGTAACTTCACATATGCCACACTGCGAACGAATACGCCACCTTCATCTACTCACATATGTCTGCTTGATAGTAGGCCAGATATAACCTATACAACTTTATACGATGATTGCCACCAGAGTGTGGTGGAGCCTTTGTTGTTGTTACGGAGTTACAACCTAGAATCTTTTGGCGCATATATTCGATCTAACTCTGAATGGACAGCACTTACGTCGTATGTAATGACAGCTTTATGCAATATGATTAATATTATTTTACTTATTATTGCCGCTATGCTAACGCGATGAATATGTGGCCTGTTTTTCAAGGGAGATGATACAAAATAGTGTAGAGGAGTCAATCCATGTGCTGTTCGGCATGCGATTTTTCTCTAAGCTTACAACTCTATCGAGATCGTGTACCGCGACTCCCTGTTGATGTGCGCCGTCTCAGAACGCGAGCCAAATATTTGGAAAAAACACAAACTCATAGGATATATATTAAAGAGGTTGAAGAATTAGTTTTATTTAACTCGTAACGGGGTTAACAATTGTCCCCTAGCGAACGTGACGACAACTCATAGGATTATACTACATTTTTGCACTCTACTATATTAGTCTGCGAAGAGCATTGTGAGCGCATCGTACATAGTAGGGGATACCGTGTAGTTTCACGTGCAATACACTAGAGCGGCCTTGTTTTGGCGTGGATCCTTGACCTGTGCCGAACACATGAAAAAATCATTGCACTCCTTGAATTGAGACTTGTTACGCATCGCAAGCGCTGTATGGAATGTATAACTATTGTGTGTGTGTGTTATTTAGTTCGTCTTCCATCGGTTGAAGAACGAAGACAACTATGTAACTGGAGTTGGAGAATTGCTAGAGATGGCGAAAGAGCCTGGCAACTATTGCTGCAGTACCAGCCGAACTGGCATCGTACATGGCCGCGGTGTTGGCCGCGGCTTCTGTGAGAAACCTATTCGTTTAAATCAGTGTGTCGTCTTGCGATGCGAGGAGGTTCGTGTCAGAAACACTGCTGCTTGCTTCAACTTTGTTTTGTTGGTACTCGGGCTGTTTGTATCTATGGCGACCACCGGCCTTAAGAACTTAAAATTTAGACACACGACGATGGCGATGCGCTGTAGACCTCTTCTAATGCTGATCTCAAAGTATTTCTTGCCTGCAATATTAGCGCCGTCATTTCGTGCCAGTCATAGCAATAGTAGTAGTAGTAGTTTACTAGTTACCAGTAATAATAGCGGATGACGTCGACATCGGCGAGGGGCGGAGGCTACAGGAAACACAGGGCTGAATGGTATACAATAAGGGGGCGATAATTATTACGCATTCCGTTGTTGCGCTGTTGCAAATGACACCGCATCCGCCCGAGGCGTCGCTTGTCAGTGAGCCCGGCGATATTTCCGCTAGGCGTCGAGCTTAATCTGTATCGCATTCCGCTCGCAGTTCGCGTTGACGCGTACTTGCTGTGCCCCTAGGCGATCTAGCTGTCGTTTTGTTGTTGTTGTTGTTGTTGCTGTTGCTGTTGTTGTTGTTGTTGATGTTGTTGTTGTTGCTGTTGTTATTGTTGACGTTATTGCCGTTGTTGTCGTTGCTACGATTGCTGTCACCGCGTGGTAAAAGATATCATACTCTACGCTATATTTACATTTGTTGCTGTTCGTGTTGCTAGTATTGTTTGTATATTGCTTTAACGCTGCTGCTGATGTAGTTTTACTATTGATTTGAAGATCATCTGCTGCGTATATATTTATCGTTGCGCGTTCGAAATTACCATACCAAACGTCGTTAGAGATCAGTCATAAACTCGATGGTAGAGTAATGAAGAGAAATGGGAATCTCGGTTAGGTGTGCTCGATAGTCTGTGGTTACTCCTGAGTCAAGATCGTGAGCTGCTATCTTACGCAGATAGGGTCGATCTGGCCAACCCCTGGAGTCTAATCAAAGTACAGTAACGTGTAGAGCTATGTCAATCCGCAATGGCCTAAGCGGGTGCAATCATGAATAGTTGAGTTGGATTAGACTGCCTTTTGACCTTGTAAGGTATAATAAACCCTGCTTAACAAGAATGCCTTTATTGTGATATATGTCCTTTATCGTGATATATGTAACCGGCACTTGAGTTGAGGTATTGCTTGGCAGTTTTCAGGCGCAACGAGTGCCCTTGTTGAAAAGGGTAAGTTTGAGCCGTAAAAATTTGTCGAAGTGGGAGCTGCATTCTCCTAAGAACACCTCAATAAAATCAAGACATAAAGCTGTGTTGTCTTGTATACCGGAGGAGTCTTAAAATTCTGAGTGCTTAGGCGTCGTCCAGCTAAGCGGCGGCAATTTTCAAGCTCGCGGTTAGGTTATCCGACTCCGAAGGCCGAAACATACACCGTCAATTCAGAGACATTGTATTAATTACGTATCATCGTCACATTTATTTTACTCGTATTGAGTGTGCGTATAACATTGCTACTTATGCTGTTGTCAGCTGCTCTCGTCATGTCATTCGAGAGAGGCAGCGCAGCGATCTCATCGTGAGGGCCAGACAGGCGGGCGCATGATACTTCGTATACGCTTGAGAGCACAGGCGACAGATGCACTCTGTGCACTCCTCCTCGTGTGGAAGTTCGTATTCGAACAGACCGTAATGATGGCCATGAACTTTATATCTGGTATAGACGTGGCGATTGTTACATGCAAGATAAGAAGAGAGAGAGAGGCACTGAACATATCCAAGTCTTCAACTTCCCGTCGGACCTGTTTAACTTTATTTTTCCATTCCGAGAGAAAGCTTTCTAACGGCACTGTATTGTATGTCGCGACGAATGTACTGTCTTCAACCTCAGTCGAATTATCTCAACGACTGATGCGCAACTTGACATGAGGTACGCAGAGCGGCTTCTTACCCGCCGCATTGACAGCGAAGTACTTGCTTTTTGTACATTGTGAAACTTTTCAAACAAACCAAACGGGTGCTCGGGTGAGGTGTCTCTACACTCTGCCAAGACTTGAGGTAGAAGAGTGGTACTGGCTTTCGGATGGATACTGGCGGAGGTCGCTAGAAGTGATGCGCGTGATGGCACCGAGGTCGTCATGAGCGACCACTATGTCATCTGTGAACATCACAACTATGGCCTTTCGGCACTCCTGTTGAATACAGGCGACAAAATTGGCAATCAGAGAAGCGAAAGAGACAGCTCAGTCGGTCCCATTGCGGATTTCCCACTTTTTTTTTTTTTCTGGGAGGTTTCGGGAATGCATGATGCACATGCGCCACTAGCAGCCTGCGTGACTAGTGTGAGACTCGCAAACCCACTAAACCCGGATTCCTCCCCACCCCCCAGGCTCGGTATTACTTTGGCATTACATCGAAGCACATTTTGGCTTACCTGCGTTGTATCCATCGTACCCTGTACCAGTAAGGTGTCGTCCAAATTGCGCTCATATGGGAAGCACCGACCCCATTCTCCTCATGATATGAAAGTGTTAGATCTGGATTACTGCGTGTATCCTTCTGAACGCGTGCTCCCTTATGCACATATATACATAAGGGAACGGTATATTAGATAAAAAAAGGTAAGAAACAACACTGTGGGTGTAGTTGAAGTATGTTGTTGCAAAAGTAATCACCGGAGGCCTGAGCACATATATATAAGCCGAAGAATTCCCTGCTCTCGGAATTCCTGCGGCTGTGACAAGAGCATGCCATTCACTGTGTTCTTCAGTCTGTCGCCTGATATACGTTGGCTTCACGAAAACGGGCACATTACTTTCTTACTGAATTGTCGGACAAACAGCCGTCCGGCGTCGAATATTGGCTAGTTGAACACCTTCCGCAGTCAGAAATCTAACAACACCTCGTCACTCCTCAGTCGTCAAATTTTGCAATGGGAACGCCATATTGTCCTCACACGGACTGCCGCGAAATTCTCTGTTACAAACATGCATCAAGATAGAAAAAAAGTCTCTGAACAGAGAGTCGTGTGATGCGCCCAGTTTAATTCAGTCTTCAATACCCCCCTCTCTGTTATTGAATATGCCTCAAAGACAAAATTATTGGCCTATTCAGACGAGTGGCATTCGTCTTCAGCTAACGAACGTGTCTTGCTCTATCTTTCCGTTCCTCGTTCACCTCATTATTAATGTAATACTCATACAATTTGTAATACTATCAATGTTTTTTTTCAATACGATTGTTGGCCTGAACGTACTGTAGTAGACAGGCAGCCA
Source organism: Dermanyssus gallinae (assembly GCA_003439945.1). Classification (NCBI taxonomy): domain Eukaryota; kingdom Metazoa; phylum Arthropoda; class Arachnida; order Mesostigmata; family Dermanyssidae; genus Dermanyssus; species Dermanyssus gallinae. The sequence continues at coordinate 50,540 of QVRM01006021.1, forward strand.
ACTCTAACAGCATCGGCGAACTTGCGGACTAATAATCCAATTATCTAGGGACGCCGAAGGCCAAATTCCGTTGAAGGGTCGATTTCGATAGCTTGTCGATAGCAGTTGGTTCGTTGGCTGCTCAGGAGATCCACGTGTCGCTCTCCTGGGTCGTATGTGCATCAAATTTGTTGTTGTTGTTGTTGCTGTTGTTGTTGCTGCTGTTCTTGTTGTTGTTGCTGTTCTTCTTGTTGTTGTTGTTGTTAGTGTTGTTGTTGTTTGTGTTGTTGTTGTTTACAATTGTGAGATGTGGACGTATACTCCTTGTCTCATCCTAGCCGACCTCATCAACCGACAATGCGGCGTTTCCTCGGCACACTGCAAGCGTAATAGTTGTCGTGAAAACTCGCCTTTGCGCCGATCTCATGAATGAGTTATTATTATTATTATTATTATTATTAGTAGTAGTAGTAGTAGTAATTGTGATACATGCGCATATTGATAATAATAAACCCTTGTTTAAAAAATCGTACTATTATTCAGTGTATGGATCAGAACTGACGTTGCAGGCGAAAACCATCTCTCTTCCTTGCCATCGAGCTCGTTGAGCTCATCGGCACGTCGAATGCGCTTTCGTGACGTGCCTTCGTGACGATTCCACTACGAGCGTTTCATTTTACTATTCTTCTACAACACTGCTCGCTCCTCTGTACTGCCTTTTATTTGATAGGGGGAGACATCGAGAAATGCGAGCATATTATTGAACATATTTAGAAAAAAACACATATATATATATATATATATATATATATATATGGAGTCTGTGAACAGACAGCCTTGGATTGACTCAGTTCAACTCAGTCTTCGACGTATTTCGATCTTTCTTTTCCTTCCTCGCTCACCTTATCATTCATGAAAGACTAGTACAATTTATATAACAATCAATGTTGGTTTCTATTATTCTATCATTAATATATATATATATATATATATATATATATATATTTATAAGCCAGAGTTGCCACGCGAAGGCCAACACCCATCGAATCAGTTCTCCCGTTCTTGTAAAACTTCAGGGTTTGTTACGCCGTAAAGCTTGGTTTCGATGGCGTTTTGCGCCGACGATTGTTTGGAATGTGTGTGTCTGATTGACCACTTTGAGGTCGTGTGCATGGTGTTGATGTTCTATGCCGTATACATAGAAGTGTTTCTTCAATTTATCGAAAGCTTCGAGAATTGTGTGTCAACAACACGGGGCCGATGTGCGCCATCGTCACCGCTGTCATGGTCGTCAATTGAGAGATTGAATGATTTGATTTATTCTTGGTCGAGTTGCTTACAAGTTTACTTATAGGGCGCCGCGCTCTACAGGGATATGATATCGATGACACACGTGTCGACATTGTTTAACAAAAAAGGGCTGTTACTGTTCGAGTTCTATTCGTTGATCGTCAAGTGTGTACAAGCGTTTTTGGACTGATCTCTGACTATTGATTCAGCGCCTGTTCTCTGACTAGTTTCAGAGGAGCTTCTGCACACACACCGTGTAACTTCGTTTAAGTGTGCCTCGTCTAGATGCCGTGCAGCCTTTATGGACGGTTTTTTCGATCGCCAGGTTTCAACATCATTCTTTCACAATAGGACATTATTCGCTGCTATCGGGGCGTGCGCTAAACAAAGACATAGGTCACCGATTGATTGGATTTACGTGCGTCCACCTGGCCACATCCTCCTTGCAAACAGACAATTCATGAGCTATTATCTTATAAGCTTGCGTCTATACTGCTTGCAGACTCATCATCGAATGCTGTTTAGTCTTAGTTATTGGCTGGGATATCAAAAAGTACTCTATTACTATCCAAAGCTAGACTGAGTGGAGAAATCCGCTCTCTTACTATTGAGCATTATGTGTGTGCGTCCATGTGTCTCATAACTAGCTCTCTCTCCTAATAACTATAATGGGGCATCGTACATCCATTTCGCTAGCGTCTAGAGTCGACGAGGAACGAATGTCAAAACGAGCGAAAAGAAAGAAGCCTTTTGGATGGCCGTACGTGATACCTCGACGACCGATCTCAAGATGCTGACGGCATTGTTCTAGCAGTAATAGTAGCAATAGAAGCAGTAGTAGTAGTAGTTTTTACTGCTACTTCTTGTAGCAGTAACAGTATATGAAACACTGTGAAAAACAGTTCCGTCGACGTTAAATCTTGGCTGAGGGACAGCCCGAAAACTTTACTTTCTAGCAGTAATCGTAGTAGTAGTGATAGACTTTGCTGCACGAACAGTGGTGGCCTGCGGCCGATGGTGGTGCTTCTCTGCATGTATACCTATGAGCGGTCACTCGGTCAGCGAGTTGGAAGTCAGACGTACCATATCGTCTTCGTTGTTGTTGTTGTTGTGTTGTTGTTGTTGTGTTGTTGTTGTTGTTGTTGTTGTTGTTGTTGTTGTTGTTGTTGTTGTTGTTGTTGTTGCTGTTGTTGTTGTTGCTGTTGTTGTTGTTGTTGCTGTTGTTGTTGTTGTTGTTGCTGTTGCTGCTGCTGTAGTCTTTACTGCTGTTGTTGTTGTTGCTGCTGATGCTATCGTCGTCGACCTGTCTTGTTGGTACAATGTGGACAGCTTAGCTTCAACCGCTGCCCCGCCAGTCTACTCAGATAGCCTTCCAGGCAAACGGACATAGAACAGGCATAGAAGAGAGGAAAATAGAGAGAAAGAAGGCGTTCGCTCAGCGTTTCAGCGCCGAGTTCCGGCACATTCGAGTCACGATACGGACGCGGAGACGATAACGACGACGAACCTCTCGGCCACAAGGGCCACCGTGCGACAAACCGGCCACACCCTTTATCGACTTGGTGGTCTTCTCCTTCTTACTGCTAGATTTTTCCCCGTTTTGTTTTTTCTTCTCTCTTTTTTTCCCTCCCTCGTGCTGCGGAAACACTTTCCTCCCTCGAATGCTTGTTAGCACGACGTTCGACTCCTACGAGACTGCCAACGCTGCCGTTGCATGCATCTCTCTTTTCTAGCTAATTGCGATCCGAGCTCAGCGTTCAGTTAAAAAAATAGTCACGCAAACGAATTTAGATATCATAACTACTAAGGTGAAGGGCCTAATTATGCATGAAATGCGAAGAGCAAAACCTTTTTTTTAGCTCTGTCTCACTCCTTCTCTACCTGTATATATGTATGTATATATATATATATGCAGTTGTTGTGTGAGTGCGACTGAGTGCCTGCACACTTGGATGTCACGTCACCAATGTCGAATTTAACGACGAGGGTAGAGCTGACTTAGTTTTGGCCGGAATGCATCATTATAGAATCATGATCGATATTATGATCGTGAACTCAGTCTGATAAACCAATGATAATATTTTCACTGTTTTAACGGTCTCTTCTACATTACCGTCTTAGTGGCGTGCGCTGAGCGTAACGTACGTATCGATTATCAAATCGGTCAATGATAGGTAGATAGATAGATTCATGTACATGAGCATACACACGGCCACAGTCAGACACGGGCAATAGCTTGTTGCAATAGCTGCAAAATACTTGTTAACAAAAATAATTGTTACAAATGCTCTAAAATTAAATAATGAGGTCATCATGGAAATTGTAAGCTCAATTATAAATAAGTAAGTAATATATAAATTTGCTGTGTGAAAAAGACGGTCCTATAGGAAAAAAACATGGACGCATAAATACGCGTGTCTCTGTCGTCCCCTTCGGTGGTAGACCCTAAGTCCTTTTTCTTCCAGATAGATACCTCTGTGCGTAGGCCTGCTTTCCACTACCTGACTGATATGTCTAGCAATTTTGCTGGAATATTTCTGCCATGATCTGCCTGTGTTCCTGGCTGTATACCAGCCAGCCAACGAAATGGCACCGAAACGCTTCTGCCGATCGCTTTTACTGTGCTTGACCTTTTCCCAGGGAAACAGGGCCATATGCTTGCTCCTCGTCCGAACCTTCCTCGGCCTAGCTATTATGATTTCTGCTTGCTGTACTGTGGTTGTCGGCGCAATACGAAATCGAGCGCGGATCGATGGTGATCTCCTCAAAGTGTTCCTTCCTCTACGAGCCGTTGTCGCTCGTCAACGCACGACACCAAATCATCATATCATTGCACACGAAACAGACAAACAAAAACAAACTAGGTATATATATATATATACTTTTTTTTTATATTATAATGATAATATATATTATCCATCCTTCTTGCCGTCATCATGATCATCATTTTGTCAATACATTGATTTGACTTGAGAAGCGCTGCATTAGTCAGCGAGCGGAGAGTTAGTTTGTTAATCAGCTTGCAGTAGGCCGAACGTTCTCGTTGTAGATGCCTATCAATCTTCATGTTGCGATTTCTCGGGCCGCTGAGAGAGACAGTAGAAGGAATAGAAAAAAAACGCACTTATTACTTACCGAATAAAGGGTGGAAGGAGGCTGAGTTGATTTGTTGTCTGCGAGTCCGCCTTGTCGTGCGACTCTCTGGCTACATGCCAGGCAAACATATTGTTGATTATTTCCAGTTCTATAGTACATTGTGGTCAAAGCGTAATTTGGTTTTTGACTGTTCTTTGCCACATCGGTCAGAATCAATCGGCCAATAAGATTAGCGTTCACAAGCTGTGATAGTACCCGTGCATCGTTGTTCACAAACAAATTTGACAGCGACGGAAAGCTTACACTGTGCGGCTCGAGGTCACATCTTCTATAAAGACTTTTTAGGATTTTTTTAAATTTTAAGAGTCATACACGGACAAACAACACAGCTAGAATCACAAACGGGTTCAAAATCCGCAACGGGAACGAGGAAAGAGTCGCGTTCATTTTTGTGGGGCCGAAAATAGGTGGATTTGCTTTCTGGCGTTTTCTGGTCATTGACTGGCAGATTGAGATATACATGTATTGTCAGCGGGCGGAAGCGAGAGGGGGCGGAACGATATGGCATAACATAGAATCAGCTTTTTTATAACATAAAATGGTGTGTGGTACAATTATTATAGTTATATGTATTGTTTCCAATATCCGTACTTCTGAAAGAAAAACGCAACTAATTGCTAATATATATATATATATATATATATATATATATATATATATATATATATATATATATATATATATATATATATATATGAGTGTGAAAGTGGATGTCGTTGTTGATGGTGATGGTAACTGATGCTGTTGTCGAAATTGTTGTTGTTGTTTCTTTAATTGCCTGCGATTGTTATTCTTGTTTACTTTTTTTGCGTATTTGCTGCTCTTGTTGTGATTCTTGTTGTTTCAGTTTTTGTTGTTGCTGCTGCTCGTGCTATTGTTTACTGACGTTACCTTCTGTTGTTGTTGATATTTGCATTTACTGTTTGAATATCTATTTACTGTTGCCATCGACGATTTTTATCGTCATCGTTATTGCCGATAACATGATAGTTTGCGCAGTGCCGGTGATGATCGTCACGAATGATAATGCAAATGGTGATGGCTAATACTATGTCAGACTGGCTTGGGGTATTGCTGAGGCTGTGAGACGCTTACTGGCGACGTACATGTGTGTGCCTAATGATTTTGATATCCGGTTCCGACTTTTTGGTGTAGTGTACATACAGTCGGGGCCGGATACTGCTGGCCAATTTCGGCGGAACATCTACGAGCTGGCAGCGTCTATCGCGGCCTACGTATAGAGATGCCATGCTAGTGCATATTAATTAGAATAAAGGAATTGAGTGTTTCCTAATCAATTATTCGTTTCAGTTCGCAGTCGGACGTAACGTCAAACAAACTGCCTGGTTGCTCGATAGGGTGTACGGCTCGATGTAAGCGTTGCTGGTTGAGCTGTTGATGCTGCCGTTGTTGTTGTCGTTTTTGATATAGCCAAACGTCATCTGACGAAAACGTATGCTTTAGTAGAAAACATATGCATACTGCTTAACTAGAATATAGAAATTTCGCCATTCATTTATCACCCACCACGTCCGAGGCGAATGATGTCATTGACTGTTTGTAGAACTAAAGCGGCTCTTTAAATAGGCGCCATGGGTTGACACGAAATTTACGGATAACGGTTCAAACGTTTATTCATCATAATTGTAAGAATTGAACACTAAAAATAATAATACTAATACTAATAATATTAATTATTATTTTTATTATTATTTATTTAATATGTCTTAGAGCAATACAGTTGTGAGGTGTAAATGTGTATCCTCATTATTATTAATATTATTACTCCATTATATTTTTTTTACTAGGAGTGCCTCCTCGGGAACGTGTAGTCATTATTTAACTCTAACATAACTGTTCCGTGTTTCTTGTAAATACGTTTACATTGTCTCTGATATTGTTTCCCATTACGAAACGAATCCGGAGCCTTGATGGATTACAAGGAACTAGCTTTAAATTTATGTTTGTGCATATACTATTTACACGCGCTACGTGAGTATGGATAATCAACGTAACTCACTCTCGTACAATGTGTCTTTCGATTTTTGTAATTTTGATTTATTACGAGCGTAAGGAGTCAACCAACTAATTTTCAAGTCTTTCCCCTGGTGACATGTGCTCAAAGTTTTCGGATGCTCTGGCAGGGCGGAGAGAATACGTTCAGGAATAGCCAGGCTTTGATTTTGCGCCTAGAAGGTTTCGCTCAGTTGTAAGGTTTGGTGAAGGAAGCCGCTAAACCTCCTTGAATAGGTTTAGGAAAGTAGATACCTACATATATAAATATATATATAGGAATGATATGAAAAGTCCCGGATTCAATACCCAAACGACGAGTAATAAGTAGGTGCCGACTTACTTTTTTGTGAAACTTGATTATGCTTAATAAAGTGCAAACTATTATTAAGACTAGAACAGGGAGGGAGTGTTGCCAAACAAATGGAGAGAAATGGGCCGTAGCTAGGGATCAAGGGATTGGGCAGGTGACGACGACGACGACACCAGGCTAACGATACTTTCTGGGCTGACTCTCAGCCAAGATTTAACGTCTATGGGACTGCTTGTCGCATTGCTTCATAGACGGACGGACCCCCATAAATACAAATTGGTGCAGCGGTGGGGCTCGAACCCGCGCACCTGCTATGTGTCTCCTCCGGTCGCGAGGCGCAGACGAATGCACTCTCCACGCCACCAAGCTCGACACGACACCAGGCTAAAGCCCGTCAACTGGCCAGTGGTGGTCTGTTTGAGCCTCGGTTTCTGCCGGCTAGCAGTGACCATTGCGGCCATAGCCAGCAAGAGCGCACGTCATTGCGAGACGAGCAAATGAGCGGCCCAGTGGAGATCCGTAGAGAAGATGCGAGAGAGCGTAGAGAGAGACGGAGAGAAACGATGACCTGTTGTGTTTGTTTCTCCGATCATTACCGCTGCTGTTGCTGCTGCTGATAGCCTCAGCTGTGTTTGTTGTTGTTGTCGTTGTTGTTGTTCTTCTTGTTGTTCTCCTTGTTGTTGTTATTGTTGTTGTTCTTGGTGTTGTTGTTGTTATTGTTGTTCTCCTTGTTGTTGTTGTTCTCTTTGTTATTGTTTTTGTTGTTGGTGTTGTTGTTGTTGGTGGTGTTGTTGGTGTTGGTGTTGTTGTTGGTGTTGTTGTTGTTGTTGTTGTTGTTGTTGTTGTTGTTGTTGTTGTTGTTGTTGTTGTTGTTGTTGTTTTTGTTGTTGTTGTTGTTGTTGTTGTTGTTGTTGTTCTTGTTCTTGTTGTTCTTGTTCTTTGTGTTGTTGTTGTTCTTGTTGTTCTCCTTGTTGTTGTTGTTGTTCTCTTTGTTGTTGGTGGTGGTGTTGTTGGTGTTGTTGTTGTTGGTGGTGTTGTTAATGTTGTTGTTGTTGTTGTTTTTGTTATTGGTGTTGTTGTTATTGTCGTCGTCGTCGTTACTCTGTGTGGCGGACGACGTCCAGCGTGCCCGAGTGTGGTAATAACCGTTTGCTCATGCACGCGCCTGGCCACTCGTCAGTGCGACAAAGTCAATGTCGTATACAGTCCTCTCACTGTCTTTCGCTCTGTCTGGGCGTTCAGCTGTGTTGCAGCCCTCTATTATACCGTGTCTCTGCCTCTGTAGGAATGTTGTTGTAGTCTTGGTAGCAGTATGCAAGTTGGCAGGCAGAGAGACAGACAAGCTGTTCGATTGACTCACGAGAGGAGATATTGTTGTTGTTGTTGTTGCTATTGTTGTTTCTTTTTTTTGTTATTGCTATTGACGTTATTGTCACTGTTGTTGTTGTTGCTGTTGTTACTCTTGCTGTGCTTATTGTTGTCGAGGTAGTCGCTTCTGCTACACTCTGCAGCTGTTTGCCCTGCTGTCAGGAAAACGAAAAACGGCTGGAACCGGGCGGGCCGGCCGGCAAGAATAGGGAGAACGACGACGATGACGAGGCCGCGGTGGTAGGAAAAGGAAGAAGAACAAGATGATGATGATGATAATGATGATCATGGGGAGCTGAAGGGAAACGGGAGAAGACAGAAATATTAGCGCTGGACAGCTTTTTCCCTCTGCCACCCCTCTCCTGCCCCCCCTCCTGCCTATATTTTTCTTTCGTCCGCCTTACTTAGGCTAGAGTGTCTAATACAGCCTGCAAATGCTAGTCTGAGTAGAAAGTGCAGCGAAACAAGTATGGCTGTTGCCGCCGCTGATCGAGGAGGGAAATAAAAGTGTTGCGTGGCCACATAATAACTACGCCAACTACTACTCGGCTGTACTGTGGATGATTACTATTCGTTTGAATATTATTGGCACTGCCTTTGGCAGAACGGCCGCTGGTCGTTGTGTCGTGAGTGTCGTTCGGCTTATTCGTCACCGCAGAAAGCGCATTGATACCTAGGTAAATAGCTTGAATATAAATATATATTATATATATTTATATATATATATATATATATGGAGAGAGAGAGCGAACGCCTCGAAGGCCGGCCATATAGTCAAACAGATGATAGGGTGTGGCTGTGGTGTGTTCCAACGAAAGAGCCCTGCTGCGTTAAGGCCATAAACATTGTTTCGATTGTGTCGACATTACGGCGGGTCCGCGTGGCAATGCACACACACCACACGCTAGCTAGCGCAAGCAACTCGTGCTTCTACAGCGTTTACTTTTACCACTATTTCTGCTTCATTTACCAGTGGGAAAAGTACTACTTGATCCTGATGACTCAATGTAGCTTTTATGGTTCATCATATCGTTGCGAATAGCGAACGTCGTCATATGCAGCGTGTTTATTACTTTGCGAGCTGCGTTTGACTCGGGAGGGATGGAGAGCACTTACGTTGCCAGAGATAAACTAATTTCTAACCTGGAGGTAGGGAGAATACGAGTTTATTGGACGTAAGAGCCTTAGTCTAACTACTGGGGGCTGCCATGCATAAGATACCACAAAAATGAATACGGTGCAACTCCAAAGTGCTAACATAACAGAGTTATATAAATAAATAAATTTTTCGCAATTTCTGCTCTTCACTGCTCTATCACATTTTTGGGTTTGCACAAGCGCAACGAAGAGATTTCATGGAACTTCTTTCGAATACAGATCTTCATATGGAAGCCATGTACAACTAATGCTGCGATCAGGTATCTCATTCTAATAATTGCAGCGCCTCCACGAACTATACGTCATTCCCTGAGTTTCATAAGACAACGGTATTACGCAATGTAAATATTCACAGTTAATACTAGAACGTATTAACTGAAGAACATGGTCTTGAGTTCTGCAGTCAGTTCTATGACCAAACATCTTTTAATAACGCCCATCCGCTCCATAAGTTCTTTTGGAGGTCCTGCTCGTTGTTCTATACGACTGACAGCAGAGGATAGGCTAGAGAATCTGGGAACCCTCAATTGGCCCTCATATCGCTAAAAGCTAAGGGGATCAACTGGAAGTCGAGTTGGCAATCTGGAGGTCGTATGTGCGTAAACATTTTTCGCCATAATGGACTAGCACGGCTAATTTTAAGTTGATCGCGTTTAAGTAGTTCGAGTCTGTCGACCCCGGTGGCGTGGTGCATTCCGCCTGCGCCTTGTGACCGGAGAAGACACATAGGTGCGCGGGTTCGGGCCCCACCGTTGCACATTTGTATTTATGGGGGTTCGTCTATGAAGTATTGCAAAAAGCAGTCCCGTAGACGTTAAATATTGGCTGAGGTTCAGCCCGAAAAGTATTTTTTTAAAGTAGTTCGTGACTGCCGTTCCATGGCGACATGTCGTATTGACGAGGTAGGCCAGTAATGGCTCACAGAGCATTGTTTTGGGTCACCCGTAACGAGTGCAGTGCTGCCGAGAAGGTTGCGCCCCATATAGTGATCCCCTACTTGAGAATCGATTCCAGGTGCGCCTTGTATCTAGGACCCAGAGAACAACACAGGAGGCTTTGGCCTTCCTCAGACGTGTCACGCCAGCCATGTCACGACGGGAGACTCTGACGTTCAGTTGAACATGGCTGCCCAATTTCATGTTCTCCTAAGGCGTAAAGTCGAGACATTTCACTTATCGGCTGACTGAGAAGGAGTGTCGAGTCGCCCATTTGAAGGAATATAGTACCCGTGCCCAGTTTTAGCCTCGATGCCAACACAGGGTGTTGCAGGAATATTTGAAGCGCGATATACAGAATTGTAGAGCTCGTTAAAGCAAATATTTTTTCCAATGGAACATGGTCTCTGAGAAGTCTTGTTTCGGAGTGAGAGTGAAATTACTACAATTTGTGACACTGCTGTTTTTGCCCGACATAGGAGCACAAAATGTGCTGTTGCGAGACAACCTGTCTTCCTAGACAGAAACTAAGCACACCATCGTGTCCGTGATAAAATTCTGCTCCATCTGAAGAATATGGATGGCCGGTTAGAAGACGCGGCATGGTCGCTTAGAAGAGAATTCGCCAAAAATAAAGTTCTTTATTAGCGTTCACGCCAAATACTTTAGAATCATAACCCTACAACCACTCACAGCGCTCAAAACGGACATATTCAGCCAATGCGCAATTTAGGGCGATCATTTTGGTACCAAACAAATGTCCATGCGAGCTGTGGTTGCGGAGTAATTACGGTTTTTCGGAGGGCATGTCCAGATTAAGTGCATGTAAAGTGACTGTGTGGCGACGTTCAGTACCGCCGACGTGTCGCGCGACAGCCGCTGCGCGTCATTTTTCATGCACTTAACCTGGACATGCCCTCCGAAAAATCGTAATTACTCCGCAACCACAGCTCGCATTGACATACGTTTGGTACCATGAATGATCGTCATGAAATGCGCATTTGCTGAATATGTTAGCTTTGAACACGTGGGTGGTCGTAGGGTTATGATTCTGAAGTATTTGGCGTAAAAGTTAATAAAGAACTTCATTTTTGACGAATTCTCTTTTAAACGACCGTGTCGCATCTTCTGACCGGCCTTATATGCCCTTCGGAAGAAGCAGAATTTACTATATATATATATATATATATATATATAGATGCGGATCGAAAAGTTTTATTACATATTTATAAAAACGAGTAGTTGCTTGACCTCGAGTGGCGGCGTGGTATAGGGGACTAGTGCGCTAGTTATGGTCGTCATCTACCGGGTATCACCGGTTCGATTCTTGTTGTTGATCGAACCGAATTGAGTTGCTCTTGTGATTTTTTCTTAATATCCTCTATAGTCTCGAAAGGTTGTCTTTTCAATTCAGCGTTGTCGTTATGAAGGCCTTAATATTTTTTTTACCAAGAGTTCAGGCCTTTTGCATCCGACGCTATCGTGCAATCTATTTAAAAGTCTGCGTTAGTATTCTTTATTGACTGTAGAACCAGGTGGCAAAAAATGTCGTGAAAGATAATTCCTTTGTAGTTGAAAAAAAGTTAAAAGAACCTTGGTGTTGGATCTGTTCTGTATGAATTTATTCGATCAGTCCTCTCCGGCGGTAATTTGCTGGAAAGTCAACATTTTTAGAATGAACCCCATTGCCAGCTGTCTGACGCGTAAAATATTGGTCAAGACTGTTACGACTGATCCATAGGGTATCTCCAATCCCTAATAGTAATTCGGCGATGGTTAAGTGCGATATCACAAAGGTTTTTTCTCTTAATGATTTTCACAACGTTTTCTTCTCTTAATGACGTAATCGACTGTACCACGTATAGCACAGTGTTTCGGGACACTGCTGGAGCTCTCTACAAGCTGCTTGTTACAGTACCACCATTTGTGAACATATTATTTTATTTTTAATACAGAACTTATTGCAGATTCGTTGCTCCTCCATTTTCGGCCCCCTAAAAATCAGCCTCGTTTTCTTTACTCATTTGTTTCAAACGCAAACAAGAAACGCCGCAACCGATTGACCCGACATGTGGTCGGTGTGTAGACGATGAATGCCGAAAACAAACCGGAAAACCTTGATGGTTTCGGTCTGGCGACAAAGTTCAAAGTACTAGAACTTGCCGACCCGCCTCCGTATTTACACGTTACCATCGGTGGGACGGTGTACAAAAGTTACTTACTATTTTGGTCTTATAGTCGTTGTTTTCATTCCGAAATGGCATAGATGTCGTGCGTAGATGCCAAGAACATGCTCGTTTGTTACCCTAATAATTTGTAATGAAGAATTTATAAATATTGTTTATAACGTTATTAACAATTATCATCATCGTTATTGTTCAGTTAGCACAATTTTTAGATGTGAACGTCTGCTTGACCTTAATTGTTCACAGCCTGCAACGCTCACCACAATGATGAAGGCCGCGTTCCCCCTGCACATAGTCAAAGAGAGCATTTGCAATGGAATTAAGATCAGTATCTCTATGGCGCCGAGCTGAGGCGAGGGCTGTGCTTTAAGCCAGCCTCCGCTATGGGGATCTGCCAACGAGAAAGGGTTCACCGTGACTAGCCGAAAACTCGGCTAGCCAAGGAGCCATTTTAGAGCTTAGTTTTCAGCAACAAAATTATATTGGCCTTACATAAATTATATGATAATTTAATTCGTATATATATATATATATATATATATATATATATATGTATATTTATATATATATATATATATATATATATATATATACGTATGGTAATAAACATAGAGCATAATTGTAATAAAGCCTAACCTTTCTTTTGGTTTCCTTTGGCTTGCAGAGAAGCTTACGTTGAAGATACCATGGAAGGACCTATACGGGTCGCCGGTCGTGGCGACGGTCGACGGCGTATACGCGGTTGTCGTGCCGTCTTCGGGAACCCGATACGATGCGGCCAAGGAGTTCCGGGCACTGCAGGACGCAAAACAGCGCGCGCTCGCCACCAACGAAGACCTCAAACTAAAGGTTAGACGGCCTACCTGCCTCTCTGCCGGCTCGGCAGAGTGGTCTGTGTGTCCTCACCTCGAAGGTCATTTCTACCAACGATACTGCCATTCCTCATCAGATCGCATCCGATTGCCCGCCTGATGGCTTGTTTGATCAGTTGGAAATGGTTCTAAAATATATTTGATGGGTATACGAAGTAGTAGTAACTGTATCTGTATGTACGCGGTGGCGTGCGGCCTTACGGTAGTTCTGAGAATGTTTGTCTGTATGAGTGCGGTGTATGTTTTTGGACGAGTGACGATCTTAAGGCGAAACGCAGAAACAAAGTCTGTGAAAGAAATCGTGTCTCCTGACTTAGTTGTAAGCTGCATCTATCTTACCGTAGACTTTTGGGAATCAATCCTACGATACACAGCTCCGAAAATATGCTGGATTTGAGTTGATTTTTGACCGGGGCGGGAAATTCTCAACGATGGAACAACTCTCTCTCTTTCTCTATCTATCTATCTCTCTAATACTTTTCCTTGGACTATCTTGCTTAGGAGCGCGAGATGAAAAGTCCTGCCAAAAAGGAGAAGGAAGACACGCTGGTGGAGAAAATCGCCGCCCAGATCGTGAAGAATGTTCAAGTGAAGATCTCCAACATTCATGTGCGCTATGAAGACAGCTTTAGCAACGCCGCGAGGCCGTTCTGCTTTGGGGTGACGTTGAATCGGCTGAACTTCGAGACGACAGATGGAAACTGGCAGCCACAGATGGTCAACAGGACCCAGCACATATTCCACAAACTAGTCGCGCTGGACAGTTTCTCGTTATATTGGAACTCGAGGGTAAGGCTGATCGCGCATCTCAGTCCAAGGGAGATCATGGCTGAACTGGTGAACACGATCGCACGCGAAAACTACAAGCCGCCCGGCATGGGATATAGTAAGTAACCCTCTTACTGATATATATTTATATACATATAAAGGACCATAACGTGTGGGCGTCATATGATTTTTCGAGTTTATTATATTGTGCGAGATCATTAAATTAAGTAAGGGAAAGGGAGCCGTAAGGGTAACAGCTTTTGTGCTTAATTCAGACCTGTGCCACAATGGCGATACTTTTTCTGCGGAGTGGTAATTGCGGGTGAAAAATCATGGATAATTGGGCTAATTTAACAGGATTTTGGTCGTGTGTGCTGTGTTTCAGTGGTGGGACCGATTACATCGACGGCCCGCATGAAGATCAATCAGAAGCCCGAATTGAACGACTATGAGATGCCGTCGACGACTGTCGATATCCTTGTCGAGGACATCTCCATAGCAATGGCGAAATATCAGTACCACGATATTATGGCACTCATGGACTCGATGAACAGGATGTGGCTAGCGGACAAGTTCCGCAAGTACCATCCTGAGGTGCCACTGCACCGAAACGCGCGCAAATGGTAGGCCCACCTGACTGAGGCATTAGCCTCGTGTAAATTCAGTTCGGTTTTGTATCTTGATCGACTTTTGAATATATATATATATATATATATATATATATATATATATATATATTGATGATTTATTAATCATTTACAATACGTTTGCACACTCGGCAGTGCTCGCCTCCTATATATATATACAATTATATGTATATATTATAGACATATAATTGTATATAGTAGTTCACCGACGTGGAATGTGCACCTTCATAGGATTGCTTTCGCTACGCTGACTTTATCTGCGATATAGGCTGCAAGCCCGCTCAAGTCAAAATTATGCATCTAGTCTATGTAGTAGTTTTATAGGTCTATCGAACCATTGTGACCAAAAATATCTATTGAGTGTTTTTGGGATTTGCTGTGTATGCCATGCTGGTAGTAGTGGCGGTGTTTAATAAATACTTTGTACATATGTTGTGCAATTGGAACATTGAAATTTGCCGATGATGCACCGTCGCAACTGCAGCATAATTTCAGTTGGGTCGGGAAATTGCTATTTGCGTGTTTTTTTTTTCAGAATCACGGGCAAATACGGTATGATGTTTCATAATGCATGATATGTGAGCTGCTCGAAGACGTTACCAAGGGGCTACTGTGTACTGATCTTCTGGGCGGATACTTGCTTTAGTCAATCCCGATCACCGCCTATTCCTTGCGAAAGAGATGCGATTTACATAATAGAACACATGCGATCGACCCTCAGATGACGTCTGGCGTCATTTCCGTAGTTAATGCCTATGAACTTGTGAGTCCATGGTGTGCATACTATTGCATGCTAGTGTAACGTGTCATGAACATCGGACTCGTTCCGGAAAACTTCATCTAAATCTGTCTTCAATGTAGGGTATCAGACTATATCCCACATCACCATACGATGACTACAGTCTACTGTATCGCCTTGCGGATTCATTCTGGTACAAGCCAGAGCTGCGGCGAACTTAAAACGTGTAGGCACCACACTTCTCAAAGCTATATTTTTCCTACGAAACGACTGTGTAAGGAATCATTTCCAACGAGCCATTTCCGTCAGGTGTTTGCAGGCAGGGCTTTGGTTTCTCTACTCAGAAGATACATGTATATGGGTTCACGCTTTGTGCGCACGGCCATACAAATAAGGTGGTGTTAAGGGAGCGTGCCGGTGTTGTTACTGCTATTTCAACGTACCATCTGTTCTGTTGCCTCCAAACTGCTATTCGAATGTGTTAGGTGGCTTTTCGCGTACACGGCCATTCTGGAAGAGCAAGTCAGACCGAGACGTCGGCAGTGGAATCTTGACTACCTGCTGAGACACATCCGCAACGTGAAAGAGTACCGGGAGGAATACAAGATCAAGCTGCAGACCAAGAAAGAATCTGATAGGCTCAAGGTATTGACCGAGCTACCAAATCCTTATTCGGTATCCTTTGCAACCGTTTACCGTTTTTATCATAGACATGATTAAGATCTATTTCAGTCTTGCTGACACTAAGCATAACAGCATTGATTCAACATAGGTATCTCCACTGATTTTAAATATGCTCATTTTTAGTAGTTTGAGAATCTCAAGAAACAGCTTGACTATCAAACGTCAATCTCTTCACCGCTGTAACGTGTATGTACTACACGTACGTACATGATATGCGTTGCAGCACCAAGTGTTGTGTACTATGTTATTTTGACAATTAAAACGACATTTTTGCACACAGTGCGATTACTCTGTATGATATATGTACGTTTATATAATATATATATATATATATATATATATATATATATATATATAAAAATAAATATGTGTGCAGTCGTGCCAATTATCACGAGGTTTTTTGAGCTGTTGATTCTCGTGTCGCGCTTCGTGTTTGGCGTTGTTGTCGTTTGCCGTACCTAATTACGTCGCAACCGTTGTTGTCGTTACGCTGCGTGTGCGGCCGGCGGCTGTGTGTTTGCAGAAACTCGAGGAGGAGCTGGACCTGTTCAACATCATCCTGGCGCGGCGCCAGGCCGAACTCGAGGTCGAAAAGCTGCCCAAGCCCGAGCCGAAGAAGGGCTGGCTGAGCGGATGGTGGGGTAGCGCCAACAAGCAGGAAGGTAAGTCGGACAGCACCAACTCGGGCTCGAGTCCCACGGTGCTGCCGATGGCCGTCGTGGCGGCCCGTGCGGCCGCCGAAGCTGCCGCAGCCGAAGCTGCTATGACGGGTATTGCGGGGTCACGGCATTTGATCAGAAGGTCTCGGCGTCGCCGACGGCGGGCACGACATAGGGCAGCCTCGTTAAGATCGGCGACATCCGCAACCAGACGAAGTAAAGCAAAGACAACAACAGCAGCAGCAGCCGCAACAAAAAAGGGCAGCACCACCACCAAGGCGGCGGCGGCGGCGACAAGCAAAGACAGGACTGGCAGGTCTGCAGCCGGGAAAAAGAATGGGCTTTTTTTTGGGGTGGACAGCGACAGCTGGAGTGCAAAAGACAGCCACAAATACAGCCGCAGTCGAACCGAGAAAGGTATACAGAGCAGCAGCAGCAGCAGCAGCGGCAGTAGCAGCGCCCGTAGCGCCAGTAGTAGCCGATCTCAGAGCCGAAAGAAAGAGAAGATTCGCCAAGCCAAAGTGGGCTCGTCGTCGCCTCGGCAGTCGCCAACGACAACGACGACGACGAGCGATGATGATGGCTTTTCGTCGCAGCGCCCAACCGACGAGGTGGGCACAAATTTAGGCTCAACTCTACTCAGTAAGTACATGAAGGCAGACGTGCTGAAGTTGGGCGCAAGCAAGTCGGATAGTTTGCGCACGGCGGCCAAGTTGGGCACGCTGCGTACGAGCAAATCGGATAATTTGCGCACGACGAAGCTCGACAGTGTACAGCACAAAACCAAGTTGGGTACTGTGAGCGCTTCGAAGTTGGGTACTGTGAGCGCTTCGAAGTTGGGTACTGTGAGCACTACTGCCAAGTTGGGTACTGTGAGCACTGCCAAGTTGGGTACTGTGAGCACTGCCAAGTTGGGTACTGTGAGCACAACCAAGTTGGGTACTACTACTACTCCTACTACTACTACTACTACTACTACAGGTCAGCGGCCGAAAAGCCGGTCGGCTAGCGTGCGCTCAAGCAAGCCGGCGAAATCTAAACTCAAGCGCTGCAACGACAACGTCGTGTTTTCGCCGAAAAAAGCTGATAGGTCTACGCTAAAGGCGGCCGCGTCGCTAGATAGTACGGGGACAGACAAAGACAAGACTAAAGAGACAGACAAGCAACCTTCCAGCCCGAGAAAAGTTAAAAAGAGTGGCACCGACCGTAAGTCGTTTTAACTATTTGCGTTAAATAGAACTAATACATAATCACACACACGCACGCATATATATATATATATATATATATATATATATATATTGTCTAGTATGACCTAAGTCAAGTGATTTAAACCTGTACATCAAATGTAAATTGATTAGCATTTTAAGCTAAAACTATAAACTTTCAAGGATAGCAGAACTAGAAGAGAGAGGGAGAGTAGAAGTTTATTGGCAAAGAGTCGGGCTTGCCTTAGATGTTAATGATGATCTCGTTTTGATACAGCGTTAACACGGGCTGGCTGCTTCATGAAGGAATTCGTGGTGTTCTGCTCTAGGCTACCAGTAGAAACCACCCAAACTGTACCTTGGAAACCAATTTTAACGGCTGCTGTTCCCGTTTTTCCATGCAACGCATGTCTGAGGTAAAATGCGATCTGAAGAGTGCCGTTATGGAGTTAGAAAGAACTACTGGCTACGTCAGCACATTTAGTCTGACTGCCAACATTGCTAAAACCATTCTGGTTTGGCTGGCACTGCATCGCGAAAGTTGATTACTGCGCAGGTGCGCCTCTAAATGTAAGGAGTTAGCATCTTTCACTAATCTCTAACGCATAGCGTCTGGGTTTGCCGGTAGATCAACAGACAGAAATGGAGATTCATGTATTAAGTCCATGTCCGGGAGATATTACGCTATTGCGACCTCCCTGGTACAGGCGTTTGTGCCGCTTGTTCATGACATGATAATGACGCTTGTGATTTTGGTGGTTGTGGTTGTTGTTGTTGTTGTCGTTGTCGTCGTCGTCGTCGTTGCTGTTGTCATAAGAAGAAACAAATCCTTAAGGAGATCGATGACAAGACATTAAGCACACATGCACATACGTGACCGCATAATAATTGCTGCTAATTAATGCGCTTGGGACGACCTAACAGTGATTGACCTAACACTTTCTTAGTCTGGTCAATCATGGTGTTTCCTGGAAACTGGGAAGGTACGCTGCCGCACTCACAGAACAGAATCAGCTAGCCTTAAAATATACCGCCCTTGGAGGACGGGCTTCCAAGGGCGGTATATTTGCTTGCTAGCTTGCCTCATTGCCGCTGTCCTTCGAGAGACGCCTGGTGAACCTGCTCGCCTCGCCCAACCCGCATGGCAGCTTTGCCGAACCGATCAACGGCCACCGACCGACTTGTATATTGGCCACAGGCGATGCCGGGTCCCGCTACGTGCGCGTTTCTACTCCAGCTGCTGTTTGTTATACGTATAGTAGCAATATATGCGGAATGCGACCACCGCGATCATGCACACCGCTGGACCCAACCAGAACTAAAGGGAACAAAGTTAGTCAATAGCCAATAGCAGTGGGCCTGGAGGCGAACCGTTCCTGTTAGGGTCAACACTGTATTTCCTATTCCCGAATGACATTTAAATGTAAAGGAAAAGTACTATAATAGTCATCGTCATCTGGTCGCGTGGCGCGATCAGAGACCGATCCAGCGGCGAAAGTATCACTGAGAAAGTACGAGGATAGACACAGTAGAGATAGAGCCAGTCAGTATGATGATCGGTTGACTATTTCATTATTATCAATCCGTTTCAATCAGGTTCATCAATCAATCATTCAATCTATCTATCATTAGTTAGTAACGGTTTCTGTTGGATCTGTGTGTGTGTTGATCTGTGTACGCGTTTCTGTGTGTGTGTGTCTGTGTGTGCGTTTGCGGGTGTTCGTCTTTCGTTGATGATCTGCGTGTTCTGATTGTTCCGATCCGTGTTCTGCGTACTGTTGTTTATTCCGTCGTATCTTGACGTGCTTACCGTGCTCTGCCGCCTACGTAGAGACATCGTCGCCAGGTGAGCTTCATCATGTTTATATCATCACGTCACGAGAATGGTATTGTCAGCTGCTACCGCTGCTGCTGTTGCCGCTGCTGCTGTTGCCGCTGCTGCTTGGGTCACCACTATCGGGTATTGCCGTGAATGAAGTGGGAGAAGAAGGCGCATCGTGTCGTGTTTTTGGGGTAGCTAGGTCGGCGGCTGGCTGGAGTTGTTTTCGTGCGATGCGGTTGTTACAACTAATAATGCTGCCGCTGCTGCTGCTGCTGATGAAATAATTTCATCACCATCAGCAGCAGCTGCTTCTGCGTTAGTCATTGGCATGCATTGATTGAGGCGATTGATTGATTGAGGCGATGATGATTGAGAGACGGACGACTGTGACATCTGTGCCTGGTTGGTTGGTACGGCTCGACGTCGAGTCAGTCAAGCAGCATCCGAGGTCGAGCTAGGGAATCCTGCCTCCTGTTCCTTACGTCCTAATAACCCCGTGCGTCTGTGGCTCAGCCCGGTAGCGCATGGTTGTTATTATGATGACGATTGTGTGTGATGTGATGCTTGACAAATTTAATTTTCACGCTCTTTTAATGCACAGTAGTAGTAGCGCTTGCTGTGGGCAATTTTCGTGGCCCGAGAAGGAAGTACTCCTAAGAGCGCTTTTGTTTATTTGTTTAGTTCGTTTGATGCAGTATTGATAACAGAGCTGCTGCTGCTGGTGACGACTAGGGAATGCTGATACGTTTGGACTCTTATCTCTTAAGAAATAATTCTTTGTTGCATGCAAGCAAGCATGTTTATACGCTGTTTTCACTATATGACGGCAGCTGGTTGCGGGCGGGCAGCCGGCCGAAATTGATCGCGCGCGAATATATTGACACAATCGCGCGCTGCGTCGCGGTTAGTGGCTGTGTACGATTTGTTTACGATTAGCATTCTTCGGTTCGTTGTTATTGCTGGTGTTATTGTAGCTTGTTTCGGTTCATCAGTCTTCTTTGCTTCAATTCAGTGTTCTTTCGTGTACGGAGCTCTACCAGTTCCTTGACTTGGCGCAAACTTGAGATTGGAAGCGAGTTCGAGTAAGTCCACAGTGCGTGTGTGTGTGTATCTGTGTATGTGGCTGTTGGCTGGTCCACAATCCACAATTCCGACAAACGGAGGAGGTATTCACGATGACGCTGTGCCATTGCAGCTGTATTGTTGAATGGATGCTAGGGCCTTGCGAATAGCGATCGCGACCGCGGCTTGCTTGTTCGGTTCGTGGTATGCTAGCTCTGTGATGATTTGAATGCTGCACGACCGGTTGGATCTCGCATGCTTGCGCAGCACCTTTGTACGCCTCGTATCGTATATTCTTAGGTGGCCAACTTAGTTGGCATCGACGACATCTATCTTAATGCACGGGTGCGATGTCTATCGTGAAAGTAAAACGTAGCAATTCTAAAAGGGCTCGAGTTGTTTCAACGTTAGCCGGCTTGTCTATTTGGTCACACCTTATTTCGGTTGTTTTTTCTTCCAGTTGGTCTGCTAACCTATTTATAAATGTGCTATTCTTTAAAAATCGTTTTTCGGTTTAACTTTTTTGGCCCATGGCTGACAAACAGCAAACAGGCTGCCCGGCCCAATCGTTTTGTTATTTTAATCTAATGTGGTCGGCCAATTAACGTGTACATTTTGTGCAATCTAAGCTCTAAGCTAACTATGTTCAAACCCTGATTGATTGATTGATTCGTTAGTATGTGATATGTATCATTGTATCATTGACACGACGACTGCACGTTCCGATTCAGTTGCACAGTGATAATGTTATTTTGCCTGCCCTATAGTGTGCTAATTTTTGAGTAATTCTAAACGTTCGTCTCTGGCCAATTTACGGTCCGATACGTATATTTTACTTAATTAGAAACTACTTATGTGAAATGTACGCGCTGACGTCATTGTCTGAAATATACGCGCCGACGTCGCTAATCTGTTGGTTGTTGTTATTGTTGATGCCGTTGTCATATCATACGTTCTACGTATACTACTCGTATTCACTCCACTCACGCGTTTTTCCAATGATCTATTTTATACGCCCGCCATTGTGGTCGTCACGCGCACGCAGGTGCAGGAAGCGAAATTGTATCGAACCTTCAGAAGGAGATGAACGCCGAGGAGAAGGCTAAACTCTACGCGGCCATCGACTACAACGAGAACCAGGTGCCGGCCGACTATCCCATCTACTTTGTCGACAAAAAGCTCAACTTCCTGCTTCGCACGCTGAACATGGTCATTTCCGACGACAGTCTACCGTAAGTTGCACGCAACCCAAACGTTGGCGAGACGACATTTCTTTCGTGCCGCAGAGACGGCAATTGCGGTCTCGTTGGACACCAGTTTCTATGATCCGTAGCAACGTATGCGTGTCAAGAGCACAATCTACAGAGACTGTATATGTGTTAGCGACTAGCCTGGATAGAGATACGGTTGCGGTATAAGCACGGCTAGCCAGACATATATGTATGAGCCCAACGTTGGCAGTTTTATCTAGCTTTCCTAATTAGACGAACTTTTTTGCTTGGCTTGTTGGAGATTCATTCGGTCTTTGACTCTGAAGCTGTTCATGTCTATTGAATGTTATACACATACCACAGAACGAAGGAGGTCGTATTGCAGACTTCCCTAAAGGAGGTGTCGTCCTCGATCGAGATGAGGCCGAAAGGCGACGCACTCAAGGTTGAAGCCAAAATTGAAGCCTTTAGAATCGAAAGTTTTCCTGGTGACGACGCCAAACGCCGGATCCTGCTAACATCTGACGGAAACAAGCTATTCGGGGTAAGTATTAGATTAACAAAAATTTACATTAATGATGCGATTCGGTTCAACGATAGGTGTGTACTCATATATGCCTTATGTGCACCGTTATGTATATGCTCGTGAGCTAACAACATATGATTGTTGATTTTGTGCTTATTGACCAATGAAAACTCCGACAATGCAGTCTGGTTCGGGACAAAAGCATCTCTTGGACGTGACCTTCGAGAAGAATCCGCTGCAGGGTGATTGTGACCACTGGATCCGGGTGTTTGCTGAGCCCGTAGAGATGTTTTACGATGTTCGCTCGTTCGATGCAATGGTCGACGTTTTTAAACCGCCCGACACAATTTCCATTGACAAGTAGGTGATCCCCGGAGAAGGACTAGAACACGGCGAGATGGTGGACAAGATATATGTGTTGTTCGACCAGTATTTTCTATTATATTCATATCTGTTGTAATAATATTAGCTGTCACGAATGTATATCACAATGTATTTTGAAGTGTGGATGATATCATAAAACAATAAAAACTATATATATGGATATCTCTATACTAAATATATATATATATATATATATATATATAACTCTTATTCGACTCGGTTAGTATTTTCACGGAATTTCACTCGTTGTATTTGTTTGCAGTATTCAAAGTACGGCCGCGTCGAGCCTGAAAAATCTTCGAGTGATGTCGGCTACCGGACTTCAGCATGCCATCGATAATAAGCCATCGCTTGATCTGCTTTGTCGAGTAGAGCCGTCATATATACTTATTTACGAAGGAGGTCGAATCGATGACACAAAGAACGTTCTCGTCCTCAGTATGGGTCAGCTGGCTGTACGAAGCACTCCGCGCAATAAGGATGCACCCACGGTGCAGGAAATGGTGAAGGCTGGAAGCTCGGAGAAGGAGGTTCTTGAGGTAGGGCAATCGAAGTTACCATTTAACTTAATCATGAAGTACAATTTGGTGGTTTCGTTTAGCGAATTGCTAAAACGTCAAAACATCAATCGATCTTTAAGTGCTATTATGTGGTTTGGTATGTAATTGTTGCGTTACTCTATACTGTGAAATGTTAATCCAATGTTTCCTTTTGTTATGGTTGCGCTTTCTGTAGGCCTTATTCAACGAGGCGTACGATAAAGTTGAACTCCACCTCAGTGCAGCGGAGCTTCTTGTAGTGCCCTCTTGCGAGCTATGGCGCGAGTGTGTCAAAAGGACCGTGGACGGTACCCATGTCTTGCAACCAACCAATTTGTACATCAATATGGATATTTGCTTCCTGCCTGAGGAGAAGCGCATACCAAAGGTGAAGATCTCCGGAAAGCTGCCGGCACTTGAGGTCTCGCTATCTGATGAAAAAATTGTGAACCTTCTGAAAATTCTTCAGTCGATGAGTGGCGAACCCAAGCCTGCTGTGGCACCAGCGCATGGAAAGCTGAAGGAGCTGGGCCACAGTACTGTAGTTGACGAATTCGGGGGACCCAGTGCGCTGGCAGCCGGCGTCGGTGCACCGGTTGTACGAGACCGGGAGGCACAGAACGTGGCCATCGCCGCAAAGGACAAAGATGAACAGGCGAGAAGGTCGCAACATATCTGCGACGAAGTGATCGTCGACCTAACCTTCGAAGTCACAAAGTTCTACCTCAAGATCACGGAGGTGCCCGAGGCACGCGGCGATCCTGAGCGTCCTCTCTTAGAGTTCTCGACAAATGAACTGCGGACCATGGTGATTGTGCACCCCCTTGATTTTTGCTGCGTCGCAACGCTGAAGAACACTGCACTAACACATCTTTCCTACAAACTTCCCGGCACCGAAAAGCCTTTACCAGTTCTTGAAAGCAGCGTCGATCCCGGTACCGGTTATATGCTAAAGATCACGTGAGTAATCGCTAGCCTTTGTTACGCGTTTGAGTTGTTTTACCACATTCCTTGCGCTTTGATTTTAAATGTAATAAAATTATATGTATATATATATATATATATATATATATATATATATATACAGGGTCTTTCAAAAATATTTCGGAAGCGTATAAGAAATTGTAGACCTCGTTAAAGCAAATATTTTTTTCAATGGAGCATGGTCTCTGAGAAGCCTTGTTTTGGAATGAAGGTGATATTACTAAAATTTGTGTCACTGGTGTTGTGGCCCGACATAGGAGCACAAAATATGCAATTGCGAGACAACCCTCCTATACATAAACTAAGCACATCGTCGTGTTCGTGAGAAAACTGCTTTCTCTTCACACCAAATACCTCAAAATCCTAACCCTATGACCT
Organism: Dermanyssus gallinae; assembly: GCA_003439945.1. NCBI lineage: Eukaryota > Metazoa > Arthropoda > Arachnida > Mesostigmata > Dermanyssidae > Dermanyssus > Dermanyssus gallinae. The sequence goes on from QVRM01006021.1 coordinate 75,421, forward strand.
TTCACAGCGTTCAAAACTGACACATTCAGGCAAATGCACATTTCATAACGATCATTTTGGTACCAAGTCTATAGAACATTCACTATTGCCGACCTGTCGCGCCGCAACCACCATTACCGGCGTTATACGTTCTTCAAAAAAGAATTTTGACACAAACTCGACGGGGTGCTCAGCTCTGGTATAGGAGGACTGGTTGTCTCGCAGTTGCATATTAATACAAGTGTACTGCGTATAATATAAATAAATTATATGAATTACCACCATAAAAAAAAGTTGCATATTTTGTGTTTACTTCGAAACAAAATTTTTCGAAACCATGCCCCATTGAAAGTATTTGCTTTAACGAGCTCTACAAGTCCTCATACGTTTCCGAAATCTTTTTAGGAAACCCTGTATATATACCTGCATAGAAAGTGCGCTGCCATACTAACATATAAGCTATGCGTATGTTGATTGCGGTTGGAGATATGAATATAGATACGTTTGGCCTGCATATCTTTTTAAATAGATGTGTGAATTTGGCAAGCTTGACTGCGCTCGCGAGCATCAACTCTTACCCGAAACTGCCCTTTCAGGTACATACAAGCTGAGCCCAAACATCCGGAGTTCCGGCGACGTTTCAACAATACCCTGTCGGCGATACAGTGCACTGTGGGCGAAATGAGCTTTGCTCTGCACCAGGAAGCGATCGTATCCTTAATGGGATTTGCTAACCGCCTTACGGAGCAGCTAGGCCAGGACGGTGTGAGTCCGTCTTCACCTGTGGCGGCGGTCGCCGGCGCCCACGGGCACGAGAAGCACAACCCAATGGTGGCGTCGGCGACGTCGCAGTCCGTCACCCAGGCCTCACTGCAGCTGCCGAAAAAGGGCGTCCCGCCTCCGCCTGCCTCGAAAAAGCCCCCGGTCGTGCAGTTCAGCGCGATGGCCTCGCTGGCGGCACTCAAGATCATTCTGTGCCGATCCGGCCGTCTGCTCGCGCAGATGGACATCACCGGCATGGAGGCGGGCATGGAGCAGACGAAGCGGCAGATGATGTCGCATGTCGTGCTCAAATCGATTAACATGGTCGATGCCAACGCCGAATCTCGACATCCGCAGATCATCTCGATCACCGGCGACGACGTGCTCAACCTGAAGATTGCGCAGTTCGAGGAGAGCGGCGAGGAGGGCTACACGAACATGGACAAGGTCGACATGGCAATCGACGCGACGATCGGCCGCATGCACTTCGTGTTCCTCTGGAAAGTCTACCTGGACGTGATGTCCTTCTTAGACTCGTTCCAGGCTGCCAAGGAAAGGGTCGCCGACGCCACAGCGGCTGCCGCCGCAGCGGCCAAAGGCGCCGCCGAGCTGGCCTACGCCAAGGCCTACAAAATGGCCGTCAACGTGATGAGTAAGCGCGGACAGTCTCCGGTTATCTATTCTGTCTGGAACTTCCCAAAGTGCAAGCTTGACGTAGTAACTGTTTGTAAGGCAAATTACTATCTCCGTGCCCACCCCTTTGCTAATTAAGCTATTGTGCTCGCTGAGAAACTGCCCTCGCCTACACAATCTACGACTATTGAATCTGGAAACAGGTAACATATTTGCTACTTGCGCACTACTGGTTGCAGTGACAATTGGCCTATTGTTAGGCCCGATCGTTGAACTGGTGCACCTACCAAAATATTGTGATGTTGCAAACAATTGTACTTAGGCAAAATGCTACTTGCTGTTGTTGTAATCACTGACGAACGCTCAAATTGTTCATTCGAAAGGCGCAATGTTCATCTATTGGTGTGTGACCAATCTGGCGCTGGCTAAGCTTCGACGAACTAACCGTATAAGTGCTATCGCTGTTTGCGTGAATTTTCAGTTAAGGCTCCGGTGATCTACGTGCCGCAAAGCTCACAATCTCAGAAGTGTCTTGTGATGGACTTTGGTGTGCTGAGTATCAGCAACGCTTTTCAACCTGGGCCGGCTGCCACCGAAGGCCTGCTGCCGGTCCTCTACGAAAATACCAAGATCAGCATTAAGAACCTGGCTATGTACCGTTGCCAACTCAAGCCACTAACTCGAGACCCCGTCGACAAGTCCGAGTTCTCAATCATGGACCCCGTCTCATTTGGTCTGGACGTGCAGCGCAACTTGACGGCGGCCTCCCACAAAGAGCTGCCGGAGCTCCGCATGAAGGGCACCATTACGTCGGTGGGCTTCCGGGTGAGCGAAGACGACTACGCTGCAGTACTCCAAACGCTCGGAGAGAACTTTGGTGAGACGCCTCCGGGATACAAAGCCGTGGACCATGTCGTGGCGGAGCAGCCCACCGCAGCTGCCGCCCGGCCGGTGGGTCCCACCGAGGCGCCGAAGGAGATCGTCACGGTCGAGCGTCACGTGAAACGCGACGCCAGCGAGGATAAGCTCGTCCGCATGGAGATCTTTTTCGCCCTGCAGGAGATTAAGCTGCAGCTGTACACGCGCCGCAACGCCGAGAAGTGTGAGGAGCTGTGCGAGTTGAACATTGCCGGCTTCAAGCTGTGCGGTCATTTCAACCACGACAACTCGTACTGGGTGAACATGTTCCTCGTCAACTTGCTGCTCGACGACCGCCGCGCGTGCCGCAAGCAGGGCATTCGGCGGCTGATCACGAAGGGCGACGAGAGCGAGAAGATGATTGACGTCATCTATCAGGCTGAGAGTACGGGCGCATTCGCAGCCATCGTTAAGGTGTGCAAGATGCGTTTCGTCTACAGCGCGTCGCTAAATATGGCGCTGCTCGATCTTGTGAACCAGGTCAACGTGAACGCTGAGGCCGAACGCGAGAAAGAACGGCAGAAGCTCGAAAAGCGCGGCGCGATGCTCATTGGCCAGGGCCAGTGCCAGGGCGCTCAAATGCCGGGCGCCACGGCCGCCGCCGCAGCAACAGCGCAACCCCCCGCCGTCCAAAGGGTCGTTCCGTTTACGCTCGTCCTACAGATCGTTCAGCCCGATGTACTGCTGGTCGCCGACCTGGAGAATCCTAGTTCGGCGTGCATCATCTTCAAGAGTTCGGTAAACATCAAGATCAAGCAGGACGAGCTGAGAGTGAACCTTCAGGCGCAGCTGCACGACATCGAAATGTTCGTGTCGTCGCTCGACTCGGGCGGTGCACGCTCGGAGATTCTGCGAAGGTGCGACATCAAAGTAGAGATGGACCAGGACGCCAGTACCCAGGTGGCGATGCTCGAGGTGACGCCTATCGAAATCCACCTGACGCCGTCGGCTGTTGAAATCGTTAGCGCCAGTCTCAGCGCGCTCAGCGCACTGCCTGCAGGATCCAATGCTGAGGAAACACCCGAGTAAGACGACTTCTCAATGTGCTTGCGATTGCGTACTTGTGGATAGCGTACATATTGTTGAAATCGTTTCGCCTATGACCATGTTTGAATGAATCAGCACCGTTCCGCTTCCGGTTCGACACACAGTAATGCGACAATAGCAGATGTGTGCATACAGTGGGGTGCACAATTGGCCACCATTAGTGCACTATAGGCAGCCTCAGGAACGCTGTTTTCGTAGCTATATATATATATACACATACTATATATGTATATATATATATATATATATATATATATATATATATATATATATAATAGACGTTACATATAGCAGCGTCTGGCGGTAAGGAAACTTCATTTGGCTTTGCAGGTTCTTTGATCCAAGGGCGATTTGGATGCCACGCCAGTTAGAAGGCCTTTCTCTCTGGTACACCTGCAAATCGACACAGCGCAACCGTGGTGAAGTTGATCGAGCCCATGAGGCGTTTGAGCTGCGTGGTGGTGCAGCTAACGGCGAGACCACTCTCACGCAGAGGGCATCGTTTGCGATGGACCGCGTGGTGTTGACCATAGAGCAGGGTTCCGGCGCCCAGACGATGCCGATGCTCCTCGTTAACTCAAGCCTAAAAGGTGATGCTCGCAACTGGTCGTCCGCACTAGAACTCGATTCGATACTGAACTGTGTCGTTTTCTACTACAACGAGAGGTAAGCGCTTAGTTGTTTTAAAAGAAAAGTTGGTCGGCCACCATCACCATCGTGACGGGTCGTGATGATGGTGATGGTGATGACGTCTACAGGGCCGTAACGAGCAACAACTGAACCCGATAGTAGCTGTATATGTATTTGAATGCTCGATATATGTATCCTGTGAGCAGTTCATGCTTCCGTGCCTATATGTGGCGGCCATATATGGAGGTGCCCATATCGTGTGCTAACCCGCCTCGTGCTCTCTTGTTCCATGGGTCTCCCTCTCTTTCTCTCGTTGTACGGCGATGCTGACACTGTGTGATGGTTCGCATATGTGCCAAAATAATAGATATGCTGTGTGGGAGCCACTGCTCGAGTCGGTTGAGACTCTCGAGGGCGGCCGAAAACCGTGGGAGATGACGATGGCGGTTCGAGCTTCGGGCCCGACCCCGCCTGGATCTGTCGATGTCGACGTGCCCGCTAGTCAACTGCCCCCACTATACCAGGTGCTCGTCTGCTGTCAGGAAAGCCTCGAGCTGACGGTTACCAAGACTGCTCTACAGGTCCTACAGTCGCTAGGTCAGGAGTTCTCGCAGGCGTTTTATCAGAAGGAAGACGTCGTCGACTCGCGCAAGGTCGACGCGCCGTACTGCGTCAAGAACGCGCTTGGATTCAGCTTCGCTGTTAACGTCGAACAGTCAAACTTCATCATCATCACGACCGAAGGTAGGCAGGGCAGGCGCGCGCGCACCACGGTGAACGTGGCAAACATTTAGTGGCGAGTTTACTTAGTTATGCTTAGAGATGTCAATCGACACTCGGTACAGCAGAGGACCGGTGTGATCACCCACATGACACAACATACAAGGTGCTGCGATTAATTCACATGGTCGTCGTCGCACAGCTCATCGCTAACAGTTCTGGTGTCTGTCTTCGAAATGTCTATCCTCCTGCAGAGGAGTCAGCTGTCGTGGCCGACGGTAAGAAGCTGCACCTCGACTTCCGCAATCGGGGCGATTCTCTGTCGCTGCTCATGGACGACAACATGGATGACGTGAACCAGTCCCGAGAGGACAAGCTGTTCTTCAACGTCCGTATGCCGTTCGGCCAGACGGTCATCGAGCGCAAACTGAACGTGAACCACACAGCGCGGCGCGTCTACCGGACGCCGTTCCGTTCCTATCCGGGCGATGACTGGTCATACGTGGTCGACGTCAGCTCGCACTACGGCTCGCGACTCGTCACGCTCTACTCGATCGTCGAGGTGTTTAACGCGTTCTCGGTGCCGATGGAGATCCACTATCGGCGTGGCGACGATCTTGAGAAGTGCGCCTTGATTCCGCCGAAGTCGCTCGCCCACGTGCCGCTGGCCGCGCTCTACACGACCTCGAACGAACTGTTCTTCAAGCCTCTCGGCGATCGCTACCAGGTCGCCGACGACCCTTACTGCTGGAAGACGAGAACAGCCAGGGACCGGGTGATCGTCTGCAAGGCTACAGATCCCACGAAGCTTGTACGTGTTAATATACTTATATATATATATATATATATATATATATATATTACGCGTATTTTATTGAGCAAAGTTTACACTTCCATAGCTCAGACATATTTTAATGCTTCCACGACGTGTCCAGCGGGGTAACTAACGCGGCAGCTATATTGGGCACCATGAAGGGCTGCTTTGAGGATAGGGTCGGCTGGTAGCATGTCATAAATACGTTTAAATAATGCCACTGTTAACCCTAGGTATATCTTATTAAATTGTATTGAATTTATTTATATATATATATATATATATATATATATATATATATATATATTATTTTTTCATTATATATTTTGTTTCTTAGTTATTTTTTCTATGTTTATTCTTATATATGTGTGCTATATATAGCCTAAGTATATGCGGTTCCTTGTTTTCGTTCGATATGTTTCAAACTTTAGGAAATTCACTTAATTTCAATTTTAGTCCACACATTAAATCACCTGCCATTCTGATGACTCTAACAGTCGCTGTACATGAATGTCGTCACGACGACGGAGCTGCTGGCCCACGAAGACAGCCCGACAGAGAAGTGCGCGTTCTACAAGATCCGGCTAGCCCCGACGGCCATCATAAACAACTTGCTGCCGTTGGCTATCGACGTGAATCTCCACGAGAGTAACGTCCACCTCGATCTGAAGAGCGGCGATGGCATCGAACTTTGGAACGCCTTGAAAGGCCAGAGTGTTCTAAAGATTCGAATGGAATACGGTGGCATAATATGGCAGAGTACCACTACGCTCGAGGAGACAATGGAGGAATTGATGGCAATTACGTTCAAGGACGTTGGCGACACCGATAACATCCTGGTGAGTCTCTTCGGTTGTTGGCGGCAATTGAAATGTGTGCGTTGAAGAGCGCATCGAACATATTTTAGGTATCATGCTTTTTAATATATATATATATATATATATGGGTTAGTGACCGAATTAAGACAAGAACACGCTTACCAGGGGGAACTGCTTCCTCGATATATAGCAATATGTATAAGTAAACATTATATATATATATATATATATATATATATATATATATAATTTTCCGTAAGGCCCGTGTACGGTTTTTCATGTCATGGCTAATTTTTCATCCACTCCGGCATACACCTTATCTAAATTGGAAACCATGCAAATCAATTTAAGAGTGGCCGGTCTGGATCTCGGACCCAGTCTTCCCGAATGCAAGGCAAAGGCTTTGCCACTAAGCCATCTTGCTCGATAAATACACAAAAAGCATACGAGTTGTATAGTAATTACCGTTGCATTATGCTCATAAATGGTTATATATATATATATACATTACAACTCTGATGTGGATTTCCCCGTGTGTCTGCTGCTCCAGGACTTGGCGATGCACTGCGAGAAGAAGGATGGCAGCACAGTGCTATCTGTCCACTGTCCTTTCTGGATGGTGAACAAAACACAAACGGACCTCTTCTACAGGGTAAGTAGAGACCGAGCCGCCGCCGCTGCTGCTGTGGTGGCGGCTAATGGCGACTCATTGGCGCTCGCCCTTTCGATTTGCCGTATAGAACTTTATTATTCCAACCCGCACGCTAACTGTAGATGTCGTCGTTTCGACGTAAGTAATGCTTCGTTCCGATGCCATCAGTCACACATCGACCCGCCCAGCTACCGACCGAACCGAACCGATCAACCCATCAACTTAACTTGCACGACAGCATATATATATATATATATATGTTTTTTTGTTACTTGTATTGCACAGACATACTGCAGCATATTGATAGGGTCTTTTTCAGTCAATCTCTGTTTTGTTTTTGCTTGGTACTACTCTCGTATCTGCGGAACTTTGGCGGCACTTTTGTTTTTACCGGCAGTCACTCTTCCGTACGTCTGTGAACGACAAAGGTTTTTTTTCTCGGTTCAGCCAACGGGAACCTTGGCACTTTTTGTGATCCTAATGTGCTAGGTAGAGGTGATCCCGCCTATCCTCTCCCTCCCTGTTAGCTCTGGCGTTTCAGGGTCCATCGAAAACTTGGCGTGTGAAACTGGCGCACAATTATACTGGCAGTGCCGGTGAGCTTAGCACGCTTGAAGATCGTGCGCAACGCGGCCGCGATCAGTTGTTAACAGCGTATAGAAGGATAATTCCATTTCCTGTGTAGGATACGCATTTTGGTGACTATATATAGTTAACTATGGAGTGTGGCTCGCTTTTTCACATGACGATTCTCGCATGGAATAGGGCCTCGCTTAAGCGACAAGTAAACACTTATTCTGTAATCAGTTGTCTGAGAAGCGATTTTTGACGATGGATGGATTCAAGTTTACGCGGCCGGAAATTGCACCCGAAGGTGGACTTTAGGCAAGATGGGCAAGGGGCAAACGAGGTCGAATGAGGGAGGTTGAGTAACTAAGTGGGCATTAAAAGACGACGCGGTGTGCGCTCCGAAAGACGGGAAGGCGGCGTGCACGCTCGAATGTTTTGCCGAATGCTCTCCGTTGTTCCACTACTTGTGTTCGTTGCGAGGTGTTACGGCGGCTTGATTGAGCGAACATTTCGGTGGTCGGTCAGATTCCACTTGCTGAGGTGCCTGGTAGGTATTTTTACATCACTGATGGAATTTATAGCAGTCCATCTATGACCTTGCGAGCACCTCCGCGCGCATGCCCGCCAGATCTGGTACACCAACAACAACAACAAACATCTCGGCAGGTATCTAGATTACCCTCGTGAGTTTAGTCGAGTGGGTATCCGCGCTCGTCACTATCACTACCATATTCTTCAACCATTACCACCACCACCACATCACAACCACTATGGCCTCCAGGAGCACCAAGATTGCGGTAGATTCCTAGTGTATCCTACCCTCCGTCCACCGCCCACCCTCAGTATGAGTTAATTTTCTTTCGTCTATCGATTGATTGATTCCTGCTGCTGCTGCTGCGGACGGAATCCTCGACTGCAATTCGCTGTTGTTGCTGTTCAATTGCTGGGTCGGCCGACTTACTGACTCGTCGGTTCGTGTTGCCACTAATGGTGGTGGTATTGGTGCTAATACTTGTGCGGCTTCTATCGCTATTCGCTTCTGCTGCTACTGCTGCTGCTGTTGATGATGATGCGACGGATTAACGACGACTCATTCGACGTGCAACCTCCGACGCGACGCCAATGGCGACGGGCTGCAAATGGACGTCAACAACGACGCGACGGACAATGGATGGATGGGACAAACTTCGACGGCGAACGAACCCGTCCTGTCCTGTCCTGTCCTGCAAACCCCCAACCCGTCCCGCACCCCCAACCCGGTCGTCCCCCCGTGTCGATGTCGTCGCGTTTCGTTTGCGTCCACGTCGTTGCTACACTTCAGAAGGGGAAACGGGCGAAGGCCATTGCTGCCGACGCCGCTGCCGCAGCCGCCGCTGCTGCCACCACCTCCTCGTCCTCTACTGCTGCTGGCTCGTTGTCGTCACCTTCTGGCAAGCCCATGAAGAAACAAGTGAGTTGATGACTGATGATCGATTTGGCCATCGATAGATCGATCATCGATCGATCGGGTGTTGCCTTGCCTTGCTTGGTTCCGTTCACTTCTTTGACTCTCTCGTTCTACGAGTACTACAACAACAACAACAACAACTACTACTACTACTACCACTACCACTACTTCTACTACTACTGCTACTACTATCAGTACTACGCCTACTGAGAACTGGCACGTTAACAGCACGCTGGCCTGCTGGCACTGCTGCCGCAACTTCTGTCGCTCATGCCATGGGCGCGAGAGTGCGCAAATACGATAGTGGGACGCGCGATGGATGTGTG
>QVRM01006022.1:0-63749 GCA_003439945.1 Dermanyssus gallinae
AAAGCTCCTAAATGAAAGGAATCGATAAAGCAATCGTGAGCACTGACGATTTGGAATTGGAGCGTTGCGTTTGATTTAGTTCATGCTCCACTGTGATTTCGTTATAAAAACATTCGGCACGGTACACACATCCATGTAGCCTTTTCCGCCATATGGATAGGTTAATTGAGTGCTTTGATTAGATGTACGTTGAGTGTTTCTAGGCTAGGTTTACGTCAAGTATTCAATTAAGGGTACCCCTTATGCTATTGGTGGTGGTTGTAATAAGACTGCCATTGCAATTATGAGTATTTTCTGGTAACAGGAACAAATGAATATACTCACGCCCAAAAAACCCACATAGTGTGGGACCCGATGCCTAATCCCCACTAGAAGCCACTTATTATCTAAAGACCTCATGACGAGCCGGATAGCTGGTACCGTTCCTTAATATTACTTCGCTTCCTACTTTTACTTCAGGGTTGCGAGGGCAGAGCGGACATTGTGTGATTTGTATTAAATCAGACATCGCTACTATTGTGACAAGATTAATTACCTCTTTCCACGCGCCTCAACCGCGCGGGTTTCGCCGTGATGGCAGCAAGGCTTCTGGCATCAGTTACGTATGCGGGGCGCTACTTCCAATTATTTAGAAAACACGCCATACGCTGAATGAGACGCCACTAGATGAGGTTGCCTTTTGGCACCTGATCTCACTTTTGGCTTCGCGTATAGGCACGAGTGGGCAGACAGCCAAGTACAGACACACGAATCCTCTCCAGAACAGTATAAATAGGATCGGTATTCAGGCCAAAGTATCGACATTGTTTGTCAGAACTCAACAAACACTAACAACATGCACGCCGCTGTAAGTAACGTCTAACGAACAAGATCTGCCGGCAAGTTTTACCGCGTGACGATCTTAGCTCCCTCTTACTACGGCTACTCAGTATTGTATCTGTAGGCAAGCACGATATCTATCTCACATGTTATCTATTTGTGTGAATCGAGCTAGATAAGTAAGCTCTCCTTCTCCTTCTCTCCTCTCTCTTCCTATATATATATATATATATATATATATTTATATAATCTCTATATAATATCTAAAAGATTCGCCTCTCTTGATCGCGCCGAATAAGTTGGACGAATGTTCGACGCTGTCGCTAATGTAACTAAGGCGTGTGGAGGGTAATAGGCATTCATATCCATCATAGGATGAGTTCACCAGAGGACCGAACCGGCTGAAGCAGGCGCCAGTCAGTTCGCTCACGAAGATTTGCTGCTATACGAATAAGGTTGAGTGAAGGCTAATTGCGATTCAATTCGAACAGATCGTTGTCCTCTTCGGCCTTGTGGCCGCCGCCTCGGCTGGAAACATTCTTGCCGGTCACGGTCTTGGCTACGGTCTTGGCTACGGCCACGGACTCGGCTACGGTCACGGACTCGGCTACGGCTACGGAGTCGGCCACGGCTACGGAGTCGGCCACGGCTACGGAGTCGGCCACGTCGCCGCTGTCGCCGCCCCTGTTGTCGCCCCCGTTGCTGTGCACGCCGGCTACGCCCGCTCGCACAACTACGCGACCGCCGTTAACCACGGAGCCATCGTCGGCAAGGCTGTCCACGCTGTCGCCGCTCCCGTCGCCGTCGCCGCCCCCGTTGTCGCCAAGGCTGTCGTTCCCGCCTACGGTGTCGGCTACGGAGTTGGCTCGTACGGTCACGGACTCGGCCTCGGCTACGGATACGGTGGATACGGATACGGAGCCAAGCTCTGGTAGACTACCCCCAACCACCATGTACAGCGCGAATCGGCCATAGTTACCATCCTATGTGTGTCGATGAGCCAACGAATAAACTGTGAATAGTTGAGCTTAAATGTGAATGTTCTTAATTATATATATATATATATATATATATATATATATATACTACCATACTTATAAAATTACACAGCAGTTTCAAAGTTAGATGACACCAGATAATTAGGCCAGACACATAATATATCACAGTTAGAAGCGCTTTGGTCTACTTCCAAGTATGTATAAAGGCTATACGTGCAAGACGGTAATTAGCACAGCTACAATTTAGACAATTGTTGTACCTTGAAGAAATGGCAGACCTCCAATAGGGTACATGACAGACATACGAAAAACTCAGAGCGATTCCTCAGTTCTGTTAAAATCCTTCATTTGTCCTGCAGATATGTCGTAGTTGTTGTGGGCATATTTTTGCCTTTGCACGATCATTTAGGTTTTATATATAGCCTGTGTACTGAATAAAATGCATGCACTGTTTCTAGAAGTCCCGCTATACTCAATAAGCTGGAATGTTTCTAAAATTTGATGATTTCCGGTGTCGCCATAAATATCCTGTATTTAGGATACCTTGTAGCTATGTTCATTTAAGAGTTGAGTTAACTTGTTCACTTTGTGGAGGTGAACAACATCGAGAACAGATGCACCACAATCATCAGCCCTTAAGCAAAGACACTGCTAATGGCACTAGCTGTAATTAAAGGTTTATTCTCAACTCAGCTGCGTGTTAAACCTATTGCCGGTTATGTGTCTTAACGCGACGTCTGCCTTAACGGAATGTAGAGTACTTGGCAGCTAGTGTTGATGCAGGTTACATACGCAATGTTGAAGTCAGTATCAGCGGGTCGTAAAGTTCATCGGTAAATTAGTTGACGCATTATTCCATATTTTTAGGCCTTTCCAAAACGGGTCAAAACTGCTCCACACTCATTCAAGGCACAACACGTTTCTTGTACGATCATTCGCCCGTCTAACGGAAGAAAATCTTATCTATTAAAATTGCCGACCGTGAGGTGGGGATCTGTTGGCTTTCACTGTGATGTAACGTAAAAGGGCTGTCGCTTTTTCCTTTCCAGCAACAACGGCTAGTAGTTTTTGTCGTTCGCGCGTTTAATATCGCGTTCTTCTAAAGCACATGCGAGGCGGAGCGGTAACGACGTGTGTGCTCACGAAGGATTTAGTTGCGTATAGCGTATATAACATATTCATCAACCGTAATAGCGTTTTCATGCCACACATATTGTTGGGACTAGCCACACCTGCTCCCACCGCCGCCTTCGCTGGCGCTGCTGTATAGAGCAGGCGTTAGTTGCCCAGGGGGCAGACAGACGTTAGACCTGGGGTGCTCTCTTTCTCGCCCTCTCTCTATCATAGCAATGTAGCTAGTGCAGTGAACCTGAGTTGCGGAAACGTCTTCGTTCTTCTCTACACCTTCCTGACCTCCCTGTTTCGCTAGGTAGGCTAGCTCTCTACCCTTTCTGGCATTTGTTGCTCTTGACCTGTAGGGAAGAAACGGCTACTACTTCGAGCGAGAGTACGTCTACCGCTCGGTTACGTGCGGCGCGTCGTTTGCAAAGAGCCGACACGTGCTCTCTCGGAAGCGTTCGCAGATTCGGGCAGCGTAAACGGATTGCCATTACGGCAGCCACAGCAACCACTCAATAGAATCCGACACAAGGGCCACCTCTACCTATTCGCACTTCTAGCCTCACTCACTCACTTGCGTTGCACCACACTTCAAAGCAGTTTGCGCTGAGCCTCTACTACCAACCTACCTGCCACAGGCAGCAGCAGCAGCAGAAGCACAAGAAAGGTGCGCGCCCCTCCTCCTGCCTTCGTTCGGCAGTCTTCCACGCCCAGCTTCGGGCCATCCCGTTTCTTGCTGTCTCGGGCGTCCGGCTTCCCATCTGGTTCAGATCTTGTCTACACAGACGATCGTGTTACGCACTTTGCCGACGGCACTCGCCGCAACAGCGCCGGCAGCTTTCTGTAACTCCGTCTGCGTTTCACACTGAAGGGCAGCCGCGACTGCGTGGCGAAACGGCTTCTACGCCAAGCCTTGAAAACGGAACTGCCAGAATCTCGCATCATCACCCTTTTTACCTACGACTAACTGCGTAGCGTACGAGGGCAGATCGAAAAGTGTATTTATTTATATATATATATATATATATATGTCAGGCAACATAAACACTTTGGAAGATTATATATATGTTATCACATATATAATCTTCCAAAGTATTTATGTTGCCTTCGAAAAAGCCCGCTGCAGTGCCCTGGCGCCACCCTGTTTCCCACACTTTGAAGCATTTTTTAAAACGCAACTTTCAGAATCGAGTTGAGTTGCTCATGTGATTTTTCTTTATCTTATCTACAGTCTAGAAGGGTTATTCCTTAAATTATCCGTGTGAACAGGACGATGATTGCTGAGTACGATACACACCCCTTGGTCTACGTCGCGTAGGTTTCCCGAACCCACTAAATACCTGGTGATTCCCTAACCTATATGACGGGATATTCCTGGTATTACTTCAGGTTATGTAGAAAGCAGCTAATCTGGCATTCAATCTTCAGTATGCTAGAGCTCCATGCATAACCGCCTCTGTTCCGTCATCTTTGTCTTCGCCCTCATAACAACCTCCACAAAATCAGCGTCTACGTCCTAGCTCTTTTTCATCTTTCATCGTACAAGATATATATATATATATATATATATATATATATATATATGATGAAAACCTCTGGGTTCGCACTTAAGCTGTTGTTTATATATGTTCAGTTTATTTAACTTGTTCATTAATTATCTATTTAAAGCTTTACTGGTAACTATTCGAATGCGTAAATACGTGTAGTACGCATGGCTCCATTGCATAAGAATCATAAGTTAGCAAAAATGAGTCTATTACTGGGACAACAACAACAAAAGGACGGATCTTCTTTATAAAATAGTGTTCATATTTTTCTGCGTATGCACTGACATTTGCCATTGAGAGTTTTGCACACGTTCGACGAAAGATGTGTGGATGAGTCCTACTGACATCAATTAAACATCAACATCGAGGGGACACTAGATAATTATTTGCTAGTTGCTGGTGCTCGTTATGTTTGACCTCCGAGCTTAGCTTTAGCAAAGTTAATGCATGCGTTTGCGGCACGGATTTGTAAGACCAAGTTCAACAGCCTCTGAAGAGAAGCGATAAACGCTTAGTAGCCCATTGGGTTAAACGGCTGCACAAAATTAGATGGACTGACTGACGCTTGCTGCATAATAAACTGATCACAGCGCTTGCTTATGTGGTCAGTCAATTTCGCTGTGGATTTGGTGTAAGACATTTCTCATTGCCTTTTCATTCAATTTAAATGCATTGTAATTGTGTTTGGTATTTACATATGAAACAAAATTAAATATAATATAAAAAGATTTGCAAATCAAGAAATTAAACGCTGAGCTAAACTCACTTTAGGGTTTAAAAGTGCAGGGTTTACCATATCAATGGCGGAATTATGTGCAGTGCAAACGTCTTTTCTTACCTGCCTAATACCTTAGGTGTAACCTTAATGTCGAACAGAGTAAAAGCCGCACCGAGGGAAGGTTCCTGCAGGTTTTCTGCCATTGCCGCTGGTACTAGTGTCCTACGGGCGCTTTCCTTTATGCGCAGGTTGAACTGCTTTGTCGCATGGAGTTAGGTGAAAGCCAAGATATGCGACTTAGTAGTTAGTCAAAAACTGATCTTTGTGCCTTGCTTTTGAATCATTGCAAGTATCGGGTAATTACTAGCAAATTAAACGTTATAATTCAAGCTGCATTTTTGCTGGAATGCTGCGCTAATCAGTATTCCCCACACACACAAAATACGAACTTTATGGTAGACTATTAACGGAACATAGTTTAACGTTATTTTCTACTACGTAAATTCGTCTCAGTGTCGTCATGTTCGGAGTGTTCTATACATTCGAACTCTGTTGTACTAACTAAGAGGCTACGTTCCTTGTAAGCTTCTAATAAACCAAAAGAGCATTTACTGGAAGGATGCTCCCCAGATGAAAAGGCGTTTCACCGCTTTGAAAAGGATTTTGGCTGATCGCCCGACTAATTGACGAGCTACGGTGAATTGCCTCCTGTCACGGGCTGACAAGCCTTTAGAATGAACGTGAACAGCCAACTTGCTGAGAGGCCCCAATTAGCCCTGCTAGGCCTTGTCTTCGTTTTTAGACCTCATGGGGCTTATCAGAAGTGGCATTGAACGAACATAGCGATGCTTTATAGCTGCGTACCTACAGCTGGCTTAGATGACCTTTCTAGCCTAACCCGGTATCGGCAGACCACAGAATTTCCTTTTGAAGCAGAGCCTTACCGTGGCGACCGTTACAAAAAACCTCACCCAATTATCCTCTCCATTAATCTAGTTAACTGGATAAATATCGTATCGGTATCAAAATGGCTGCAGATAAATTTTCTCGCAGCGCAGGTGCAACATAGTACGCGAAATTACGGTAAGGTACATGTCAGCTTACTTCTAACCCATCTGCTTGGGCCCTACAGATCGAGGTAACGCGCGATGTCTAAGGATGACTAATTGGAGGCTATTCAAAAAGTCCGCTATGAACACCTGCGTTCGACGGTACACTTTGTCAGGTTTCTACACGAGTAGACACGAAGTTACCTGCTATCAGACAAACTAGCCAAAGAGTGTGTTTTAAAGTAAGCCAAATTGGGCCAGTTAAAACTCCGTGGAGGTCGTATATGTATGTACGTATATGTATATGTGTGGAAAAAATGCTTAAAAGTGGGTGTTAGGTATACAGCTTGCGACGACTAGAAAGGTCACCACGTCTCCGATATTTTAAAACTAAGTTTTGAACTTTGTAAGCAATTTAGTTTTTATGTTACTTTAAAGCTCTCAAACTATCTCGAACTTCCTATATATTGAACACAAACTAAGTAAAGAATACGAAGCACAGGTATTACATTTGAACCGACTCGATCACAGTTAAACATTTCCTTGAATGCTAAATGATTACATAACGCCAAAAATATTGCAATAATAGTACTAACTCAAATAAGTTGGCTAAATAGCACTGTAGTGTAGCCACTGAATTTCCTAGCACGTCATACAGTATCGAAATGTATCCCGAATAAAATTTGTAATTTACACACACGCTCCGGGAATATCTTTAAATATATATTCACTTTTTATTTTATTATTATTATTATCAAAATTTATATAAGTCAGCTCTTCCGTGTAGCAGAGTCACTAAGAACGATCACTGCTAAAATGTATCATAACTAGGCAGTCAGATTAGCTATATATATATATATATATATATATATATAAGGGTCATATTGGCGTGTTCGGCGGAACATTCTGCATAATCTAATGAGAAAGGCGAGTGGCGGGATTAAGGAAACTCATAAAAAGTCGATATGTTGTTATGTCTTGCGCTGAGGCTTTCACGTGCAGAAGCGTGAAGTTTTACCAGTACGACCAAAATTGTGCGTTCAAAAGGCTATTCTCAGGCAATAGCAAATTGTATGCCCATCATTTTCATGGCAACTACGTAACGCAGCACCACCACCAACGTGATGGTGCCGCGTTAGATAGTTGCCACCATATCAAAAGTGAAGGCATGCATATACGTAAATACAGCATTACGTCTAATTCAAGTGGCACATCCATTGCTGCATCCATCAATCAGTCTTTGGTCAAGATAGGACACCTCATTGTGTGCCTTTTACTCGGTTTCAAGATTTCCCCTATCCTCTAATGTTACCGGGCAACTGTCAACAATATTTTGGACTTATCTGCTTTCTTCGCAGATCGTTACCACACTTAGACGTCCTGTCGTCAGTAGAGCCTCACTGATTTTTCTACTTGTGACTAGGGTAGAGATCCAGCCACCGTTTGCCCCCTTTGCGTGGGACCTCTGCTGTTACCTCACCCTTATCCTGAACCTGGCAATTGCTTTATGCAGTTCCTCCATGGAGATGCCCTGCTCGGGACCGTGAAAGATTAAGTTCATCCTTGCGTCCCGTTGCCAGGTTTCCACATACACCTTTGCTGAGATTATTATCTGATTTGCAAAGTTTTCGCACCCCATGGCCTCTCTCTCCCTGTTTCTGTTTCGCACTTTTACCCGCCATGGCTTGTTAGCCTATATATATATATACTTTATTCTCCATAAAATGTACATATACATTAGCTCGGCGTCTATCCAAAGGGCAGCCAGCTACTCTTTAGTAGTAACATCAGCCGTGCGTAACGCTTCAACTAAACACAACCGTCGAGAGAAGCGCTCGCTTGTCGTTAGGTGACCAAAGAGTGGCTCGCGTAGTTCGTAGCCATTCCATTGGGTCGCTGGCTGTTATTGTTAATATATATTAAAATTACTTAAGTCGGGCCATCCTGTGAACATTTGAGGCTGGTAACGCTTCTCGATTTTAGCTTAAGGCAAGGCAGCTGGTCCTGAATTTAAGGTGTTCCCTGAAGAGTTAGTTGTTGCATATTTACCGGAGATGTATGTGTGCCTTCCAGTTGACAATCACGCGCTTAATACCACCAACTATCTCTACGATGACGCACAAACCAACGGCATCGTTCGATTGTGCTTTATTATCAGCATGACTGTTTAATTATGTTACTGATTATTACCCTCTTGAATGACATCCTCTGTCGGAGGGTCGACCACGTTTCTCCAACAGAGGATGTCATTGGAGCTACCGAACGGCGACGCCAAGAGTGGCTACCGACACTCAAGGAATAATAATATAAGCAACTTTGATGATGTTATATGATTCATATAGTAATTGTGGTACGTGTACACATTATTAAAAGAACATTGTTTAAAAAATTATTATTATTATTTACATAAAAACGCATATAAACTTCTTGCAGTATCGCGATATGGAGCAAGTACTGCCTAAAATCTGCTAAATCAGATTACTTTTCCATGCTTTTTGAGACATGTCTCAAGAAAATATTTTTTTTTCTCTCCCTATATATATATTGGGTCTACAAAAAAGTTTTTTTCGGTTATTTTAATGATTTTCTACGGACAAAACCGAAAAAAGTTTCTTGTAGCCTATATATATTGTGTTGATTTATTAATCATTTATAATACGTTTGCACACTCGGCAGTGCTCGCCTATATATATATATATATATATATATATATATTGGGAAGCTATTTTCTTAGTATCCATGTGTATTGCCTTTGTTTGTCTATATGTGTATACTTATATATGCGTACATTAAAGCGAACGTTTACTTGGATGCGCTATAGTGATGCACCAGAAAATCGCTCGAGGCCTAGCGAGATGCCGACTACGCATACTAATTAAGCTTGCTGATTAAAATCCTGTGAATATTTGACAAGTATGGAGTGCGCAAATGGAGCAGAGAGATTCTGACCCGTGGGAACTCCGGAGTCCTAAATAGCTGGTCGACAGGGGTCTGTTTTCTTCATTCTAATATATATAATCTATATATATATATATATATATATATATATATATATATATATATATATATATATATATATATACGGACCCACAGTGGAATAGGAAGTCATGCGTAGACTATGCAACTACGAAGGGTGAAATAGATAACTGGGTAGAGGAAATAGAGAGAGATGAAGAGAAAACATACAATATTGGAAGTGATCATAGTTGGGTTGAAGAGGGCGAGAGGAAGAAGAGGCCGGGGCGGGTAGTTGTACAGAAGGAATGTTTGGGTAAACACAAATGGACGCAGAAAGTGAATGCATACAACATCCCTTAGTGGTAAATGAGGAAAAGCTGGTAGATGTTGATGGTTAGCCAAGATGTTTAAGAACATTAAGGGGGCATATGACAATTGCTGTACGATAGAGAAAATAAATTAAAATAATAGAGTCTAAATGGTAATACAAGATGCAACGAAAAATACAGCGAGAGGCAATTTAACAGGATTTTGGGGGCTCCCAAGGGACAGTTTATTCTAGAGACAAATGGGAAAAGAGCTCGTAGTACAGGGGAGGTAATTAGACAATCTAAGGCAGTACAATTATCTTGGAGTGACAATGACTGCGGGGGATGATTATTTAGAGGAAGAAGATATTTCCGGAGAAAGAAGGTTAAAAGAGAAAGCAACGCAGTGAGGTGGAAGGGCATCTGTGGTTTAATAAATATATGCATATTAACAGAAAACATATGGTAGGAAAAGAGGCTAGAAATAACACAAAGATAAGTTATATGATTTGCATTGGGTTACCGTTTTACTTGCGCCAGGGGGTTTCTTGTGGAAGGGGGCAAAGGGGATGATATAATAATAAAATAATAATGAAAAAATAATCAAAACAGAGAGACGCACGAAGTGAACTAAACTTTAGTATTAAGATTAACAATGTAACAAATAAAAATTTGATTAGACAGTTGCAACTGGTGAAGACGGTGGTCTATGGATCAAAGCGAAATGGAATCGCAGTGTAGGATTCGCAGCTAGGGAGATTGGGTACCACAGTTAGCAATGGGTAAAAGCGAGGGTATAGGATAGAACGGTGAATTTGAGTATAATATATATATATATATATATTGTTGATGTTTATTCAATTGGTACATTTTCACAATATTTACGGGTTAGTCCGCTCAAATACGTCTATTAAAGCATTTGTTAATGAGCTGGTGTTCAGTTCTATACAATTCATTACGTGATATCGGTCGATGTCAACTTCACCACAATACAGGTAGTTCAATAAGTTCTTAGAATGAGCTTTTTAGAATTCGAATTTTGGCGCGCTTCCACCGCTATTAGGAACTGCAACTTTTCGACTGCTAGCACTCAAAATATTATGGTGATTGGCCGTTGCGATTTCGTTTGATAGCTTTTCCCGTGCAACGTATCGGCGTGATTTTTAAAAATGAAGAAAAAATAGTTTCGAGTGGTTATCAAGCATTTTTATTTCAAAGGTTGGAATGCGACCCAAGTAAAAATTGGGTTGGACGAGACGTACGGTGACTCTGCGCCATGTTTTGCCACTGTTTCCAACTGGATTAATGTGTTAAAAAGAGGTCGCAGGAGCACCGAGAATGAACTACGTCCAGGAGGCCAAAAAACGGCAACTGATGAGGAAAACATAGAGAAAGTGCGAAACATCGTTGGCACAGATAAGCGAATGAAGGGGATAGCGGAGGCATTAGGAATTAGTTTAGGTAGTGTGCATTTTATCCTATACGAAAACTTGAAGATGAAAGAGCTCAGAGAAAAATGGCTGCCGCATTTGCTCAACCAAGGCCAAAAAAACGCGCCTGTTTTCGCTTCACAGCGAAATTTGGCCAAGATGTCGAACAATCCGTCGGATTTTTGGCGCAGATTCATGACCGTCGATGAAAGCTGGGTCCATCACTACACTCCCGAGACCCAAGAAGCATCTTGCCAATGGTGTGCACCTGATGAAGGACCTCCGAAGAGGGTGCGGACAACGGCATTGACCGGAAAGGTGATGGCTACAGTTTTTTAAGACCAACGTAGAATAGTGCTGGTCGACTACCTTGAGAGCGGTAAAACGATCACAGGAGAATATTATGCAAGACTGTTGGACTGCCTTTAGCAAGAACTCATCGTGAAACGGCCCGCTTTGCAGAAGAAGGTTGTCCTGTTTCACCAGGACAATGCTCCTGCACACAAGTCCCGGCAAGCATCGGCAAAACTGGCCCAACTGAGGTTCGAACTTATTGAACAACCTTCCTATTCTCCAGACCTGGCCCCCTCTGATTATTTCCTCTTCGAACATTTGAAGAATAGTCTCGGTGGAAAGCGTTTTTCCAGCAATGAAGAGGTTAAGGCTGCTGTCAATGCCTATTTTCAGTCTAAAGACGCGGAATTCTACTTAAGAGGTATAAAAGCTCTGAAATCTTGGTGGGAAAAGTGTATTGAGCATCTCGGGAGTATATCGAATAAGATACATTTAAAAACATGATTTGGAAAATTCTTGGTTTTCATTCTAAGAACTTATTGAACTACCTGTATTTACAAACACATTCGTTGATTCGAAAACATTTTCTTTTTAGAGGTATTGGTGGTATCCTTGCCAGGTTATTTTGCAGATCACTGCTCGGTTTTGTTGCAGATCTTCTTTATATCTGTTGCTAAGAAATGCGGGAGAGAACGGTGAATTTGAGTATAATGGGTATATGTATATATATATATATATATATATATATATATATATATATATATTCAAGAGCGGGTGGGCCATTGGCAGATGCCAAGGCAACTATGTTGAATACTAAGATAAAACGAACTACATATAGGAGGAAGGATGGAGTACAGAGTGTCGAGATTGTGTGTTAGGGAATGAGTCAATCGAACATATTGTAAAATAATGTACAGCCTTGGGAGGCAGAGAGATATATGCCTGTCGGAGGCCCTACTTTAGGACTAAATGTTAAAGAGGACCTGGAAATACTGAGTAGGTATTGGAGGATACATTAATGATATGGATTTGTAGGTGATATATCTACTGTCACTCTAAGCGCTCCTGATATAGAAGGGTAACATGTGTATTAGGTATACATGTCAAGCGAATCATAAATCAATCAGTCAATCAAAAAAAAGATTTGCATTTTGGGCAGTGTATTAGTTATTAGTTCATTTCCAGTGTGGAGCCACCCACCCCACCTCCGAGGTACAAGGTCAGCTTTGCTCGTTGGGGGTCGACGCCTCCTCTCAAAGCCCTTCGAGGCCTCCCGACTCAATACCGTGTCCTGCCTTTCTGCCGTTTGCCACCTCTCGCGCGCCCAGGCGAGAGAGAGGTTCTAGCGTCCTGGCGGCTAGGCGACCAATCCAGGTGATCCAGGAAGAAGCGCAAGGGAGGACCACCTCTTCCACCCGTCAGTCTCAGGTCCTGAGGTCGTTGGCCTCGGACGCCGCCGACGCTGCCGGCGCTGCTTCTGCAACGGCCGCGACAGCGGCGCCACCGCCGATATCCCTCGACCGACTTCACTCATCCATATGTTCATTCATTTGTCCATTCATTTACTCACACGTACAAACGTCGGCTGCTCTTAGAATCGGTAATTTCTCTTTCGACCAGGTGTCACAACAACAATAGCAGCAGCAGCCGCAAGGATTTCGCAACATGTCACCGTTGTGCAATTGATAATTAAGTAGATCTCGATAGGCACCACCGTTAGTTCATTTTGTCAATTTGCAACTACAAACTGTGCTAGTGTTGTTTCTAAAAATCCTGATGCGATAAAATTGCGATTTGGAATGACAGTCAGTATTGCTGTTGCTGCCGCCGTTATTGTCATCCTGATTGCTGATTCAAATTTGATCGTTGTTGTTATTGTTGTCGTCGTCGTCGTTGCTGTTGTTGTTTTCGTCGTGAAATGAACATTTATGTCGGATCATAGTCGTATGTATCAAAAATGTATTACTCAGTAGAGCGTCGATAGTGATAATCGTCTCAAACCGTTAGAGGTCCGTAGCACGTGTGTCCGCGTTTCCATACAAGGGATCGAGCAATATTTAAGTACGCACAGTGGGCCCCGTGCTAAATTCAAGCAACAAATATCATGTTTGTAAAATCGTTTAACGGTATCCGCACTGCAGACAGTTTCTTTGTGCAGAAAGCTGAATCTATGTGAATATATATCCACGCGTACGCTAATCCCACGTTTGATGCGATTGTGCGGCGCACTGGTGAGAGCGGCGACGCCGCTGGCACAGTGCCAATCGGTCCTACGTGTCCCTGCTATGCTCTGTCGGCAGAGTTTGTCGGCACGATGGATGTACTTCTACTAAATTCGCTCAGCGGTAATCTGCCATTGTGAAAAGGTCTAAGCGGGTCGCGACACAGAGTCGAAGCATGCCTCCCTGTGGCCCGCGTAGCCTCTAACCCATAGTAGCCCTGCGGACGATCAGGCTGCACAGCCGCGCATCGGTCGTTCTGAATTCTAGAAGGACACTGCAATCAAAATGTTTTTCTTCCATACGGGCTTGGAATTGCCGTGTGGCATTGCTCCCATTGCCGGCACCGCGGGCCGGACATGTCGAGATCTATCTAGGATTTTCCCAACAGTCCTTGTGGCAGCAGCAGCAGCGTGGCCGCTGCAATCAAATTGGTTCCAACGCGGCTATCCATACGCACGGACTGATCACATGTACATGACAGACCGATACAGCTCGATCGCTATTAGAATTCCACATTCAAAGAGTTTGCGATAATACCGAAGCTTGCCGGTTGGGATATGCTGAGGTCGATTATTAGATACGACTTGATTGATATTGTGACGTGATTGTACAATAGTCATATAGCCACAAAGGCGCGGCGGGGCGTCGATTGGCCGTCAAATGACGTCGAACTGCAGTTGGCGAAGCAGGTCCGTCCTACAGCGACAAAATCGAAGACAATGTGAGATTGTCGCCGTCGTCCGCCGCCGTCGTCATGGGTACGAACGGACGACCGATTCATGACAAATTGCGCACAGACCGAACTGACTGAACCTACAAGTAGCTAATTCCCTGCAGCAGTAACAGCAGTAGGTAGACGGAACCTCTAAATGGAGTCCGGCAAAAATCTGCGTTGTCCGCTGCCATGCTAAATACGTCTGCACCTTGCAATCGGATGGGACAAATATATGGCATCGCAGCTAACGTACATTCATTATTTCATCAAGTCATTCATTGTTAGTTTGTCTGAGTGAGCTAGTGGCAGAGAAATATATATATATATATATATATATATATATATATATATGCTTTTTTAACACCCAGGTTGGGTAAAATTAATATATATATATGCTTCATGTATATTCACCCTAAATTGGCAGTATAATACAGTCATTCATATATCACCTTGTACGATGACAATATCGTTGACACTTGACTAAACTGAAGATGTTTCGATAAACGAGCAGTTGAATATGTTGTTATGTCCAATATTGCACTCTCCACAATATTTACCATGCCATTTTAGTCGGCATATTTTATATCTGTTTTGCTCCGATAACAATTTCAATTTATCACTGCAAAAAACAGCGCCTTTGACATCGAAACCCAGTACAAATGCTATGTAGCGATTCTCTCTAAATCCTCTGTAGGCTTCTAAGGATTGTGTACTGAGCGGTGTCTTGCTCGAACGAACCCGCGCACATATGTGTCTCCTCGGGTCGCGAGGCGCACCACACCACCGGGCTCGACACGCCCAGTACTAAATCTGCAGCCATATAAGTGTACCGCTTTTTTAAATCCTATATAAGTAACGTATTCCACTAGAAATATGGCTGTTGTGACCTTGTAATAGTATTCTAAATATATAAGATCTAATTTTAAATTAAATCGTAATATTTGTTTTGGCAATGTTGATTGTCAATTGGTTTTCTTGGCACCAATCTGAGACCGTAGATAAAACTGCAGGTAGTTTTGTGTCTTTGCGAGAATACTAGGTCGTCGACATAAAATGCGTGTGTCTATTTTAACTTCCTGAGAGCGACCGCCAAGCCAACTATATAAGGTATGAAGGAGAATGGACCTTGAGACCCTGAGCGACTCTAGTTCTCTGTGCTACTGGCCTGTTGACTTAAGGAGCCGTGTTTTTGTTAGACATTAGGTTCACCTGCAGCAGGCTGCGTATCAAATCATACATTGTTACCCCTAGAGAAATTGGGCTTAAAGTATTTCAAGAAGTTCCTTCCAACGCAGTCCAATGCAGCTTTGAAATCGATGAAAACAGATAGTATGCCATGTTTCTTCTGACCCTGGTGAATATTTGTGTGGTCTGAAGAAAAAGCAACAGCGTCGAATCGTCGTAGATCGTCCTCTTAGGAATTCATCTTGTTTGCATGGTAGATCAGGTTCTACGACGTCGTATAAGCGTTATTCACACTGCTAAGTTAAAAATTTCGAAACGCTAATATCGACGCTAATAAATGCAATTCCTCGATATTTGATTGGATCCGTCGCTTTATCTTTGTCTTTGTAAATTGGCTGCAGAAATTTTTTCTTCGAGCTGTCCATCTATATATATAGACAGGGTGTCTTAGAATTCGATCAACAAACTTTGGGAGTCTAACACCTTAGAGAAAAAAATTACTTTTACCAATTAAACAAGGAGCGGAAATGTCTTTTTGGAGTAAAAGCAAAATCACCAAACGACACATATATTTACTGAATCTGCAATTGCGAAAGCCCCAGTCATCCTATCATTAAAACAATTACACCTGCGTATTTAGAGGGCACTTTTGCATTTTGTTTAATTACCTCTAAGCAGAACAAATGTAGTATTTAAAGTAATTCTAAAGAAATGAAAATCTTTAAACTTCTCATTATTTGACTTCCATGCTTAATTACCCATTTTAGAAGACATGTCAGCTTCTTGTTGCATTGAAAAAAAACATTTTGCCAACGACTTGGATCGAACTCGCGTTCAAGCCATACCCAACGGAATCGTTTATATCCATGTAAGATGTTTTAAATTATTGATTTTCCGTGTTATATATGTACCCTGACTTAAAATGAGACTGGCAAACAAATGTAACACAAACAGAGTTATTATATATTTTTTTCTAGGATATATACCGCATTTATATGGTATAACGTACTTATATTCCAACACTTGTACTGATACAGGTTTATTCGTTCTTAGATCGAATGTAGCACAGGCAATTTTCGTAAAAGCCCTAAGACGAAGCGCTGTCTGCAAGCGGAAAGATACCCCAACAGGAAGACGAAATGTACTACAACTACTCGAACACAGCCTCTTTCGGTACCCAAATAAGGGATCTGGAGCGTGGAGAAAAGCTGCACCCTAATTGATTCAGCGGTCGTGAATTGAAGAAGTGAATAACAAACTGGGCCGATGTCTGGCCTGTTTGGATCGATGCAACAATGAGCAATTGCTGGGCACAAGACAGAAACAGAGACAGCCCTAGACACTGACGCGCTGCGTACTGCGCTACCGAGGCTCCTTAACAGAGACAGCCCTGTGGGGCACTTAGTGGGCGTTTAGGCGCTGGTGCGGTACGTTACGTGCATACATTCCCCTAGTTAAATCTTAACGAATCTGTCCTCCAATTAACACTGAGTGTTCGCGTGGCGCTATCTTGAGCGAGTCATATGGCGCGGCCTGTTAAATGTTCTCACTTTTCTCCCCCCCCCGCCTCCCCCCCGCCCCGCCAATATAACATCTTCTACTCTTCCAATCCATATCTGGGCGTTATGAGCGGGGATATTTTGGCAAACTAGGAAGAGCGAGCAATCTTCTTATACGATTCCGAGCGATTGTCCTTGTCATAGAGCCCGTATCGTTACTACGTTGAGCACTGCCTCCCTGCCCTCTTACCGCCGAGTTAGGGAAATGGCCCACGGCACTTAAACAGCCCGGCTGGTCACTTTGGCCGCTCTCCATGGCACGAACTGCCTTCAACTCCACCATACAGCTGCGCCCGCGGTCCCTTAAGTTAGAAACGTTCAGAGCGTGACATCTATCGAAGGGTCCTTGGGGGACCTAAATCGAATCACTGATATCAGAGCTGGCTGCACGCAGCCTCAATATGGGGCTTTTCGCCATAGGAAATCTGCGCTCCAGTAGATGTCTGATGCGTTGCCTATCGGACACGGGGTCTATCGTTCTGGGTCGTAAGGCCAGCGTCTTTGGTCTTCTCTTTCTCCTGCATTATTTTTTTTTCGCCGGTCGTCTGGCTGAAAACAGTCGATAGTGCTTGCTTCCAACTAAGTTTAGTAAATCGTGGCTGACACATCTGGGCCAATATATGTCGATCAAAAGCATTTCATATTTGCCCTCTGTGCACTTAAGATATGCCTCGCGGCGATTCCAAGCCCGCGGGAGAGGGCAAATAGTCTAGAATTAAAAACAACTACCTTATAAGGTTTTTAAATATAAAAAAAATGCATTTCATATATATATATATATATATATATATAAGAAACGCCCATACCGTTACATCGGCTACAAAATGTAGATTTAATATTTCGTTATGACATCGTCTTAGTTGAGATAATTAATAGACTTAGACTTGGTTGAACAAACCAAAGCGTATGCTGCGTTGCCGGACGAAGACGGACGGATCAACTGAGTTGTTCGTCAAAAACTCTTAAGTAGAGGACATCTGCACGTCGTCTCGGCTACAGTTGAGTGTCTGTTCTACCATTCGTCATTCGTTTATACATTCAACATTCGCACTCTCCGAGTTCGATGGTTACCTTGCTCTCATTCAAAACACCTCTCCAGCACAATTGTGCCAGAGCCATTGAGCTGTCGTCAGCCCGACGCTCGGTGCCGAGTCACGAGGGGAACAGCGACAGAGGTCGGCTTTTGACGCTACACATACGTGAACGCGAGCCCCTTTACATCCGTCGATTGCTTGTTGTAGCTGTCTGTAGGCTGTGCATGCGTATGTCTGAGTGTTGCGCGTGTGTTTATATGTGTATCTATGTTATGTCGATCAGCAGCGGGTCCTCTTCGCTCTTCGGTCGTTGACTCGCGCGCAGCAAAATCAGCTAGCGGTTAGTTGCGGTGGTCGTGGTCGTGCCTAAGCAGCAGAACGTGGGCCTCCCGGGGCCCCTCAGGGGACCCCAAACAGACACGCGCCGACGACCCCTTTCGCTTTTTCCTTTTTTTATTCCGTTTGATGATGTTGATGGTGGTGGTGGTGGTAGTGGTGGTGGTGATGATGATGATGATGACGACGAAGAGGCTAACCGTATCTACCGTTCTCATCTTCGTTTTTCTCTCTTGCCGGTCGTCGCCAGTAGGTGTATGCACCTCTTATCCCTTCCTTCCTTCCTTCCTTGCTTGTATGTTTATTTTTCTCTACCTGTACACTATACGTGCCCGAAAGTATATGGATGGACAGCAACAACAACAACAACTGCAGCAACAACAACAACAACAACGACAAAAACGTCTTGCTCCTGTTTCACCTGCTCAGAAGAAGTAGAAGACGAAGAAGAGCGAGGAGCCGTTTTGAAGTATGCTGTATGTTGCTTTTGCTTTTAGCTCTGCTGCTGTAACCGCCGCCGTCGCCGCCACAGCCACTTTGTCTTGACCGGTGTTGTCCTTCCCCGCAGGCGGCGTAACGGCTTTCTTTGAATTCTATCCCTCCCTCACAAACACCCACCTAACCACTACCTACCCCTTCAATCCCTCCCTCTGTCTCTGTCTCTCTCTGCCTCTCGTTCGCTTTGTTCCTTACCTGTTCTTTTTTTTGGTTCGCTATGATCCGTGCTGATCGAGAGCTCCGTGTTTACCGCGTCACCCTCTTCGAATAATGGCGGCCGCCGCGGCCGCCGCAGCAATAGCAGCATCGGCAGTGTCGGCGCGCTGTCGGCAACAGCATCAGCAGCATCGGTGCTGCTGCGTCTGCTGCTGCGTATTCGATCGTAAACGAGAATGCCGCCCGCACCTGTTCGGCCGGATCGAGCACATCGAGCTCTATCTACTAGCTACTCTCTTACTAGTAGCATTCGATAGATACACTCCGCTGCTGCTGCGTCTGCTGCTGCTGGCGCTAGTACTGGCTGCCATAGTAAGACGAGCACCCAGTGGCGGCAGCACCCGGCTGACGGGGCTATGTACTGAGGGTGGATCGGTTCACGAACCGAAAAGAGCGAACACCTCTAACCGCCGATCATCAGAGCCGTCGTAGTCCACGTAGTGCTCGAGGGAGTGCTGGGGACGCTACCGAGAACAGAAGGCGGACTATGGCATAAGCCGAATGAGAACGAAGACTGTCTACCTGCCGGTCTACCCGCTTGCTGCTTCTGTTGCTGCTACTGCTGCTTTAACCCGAGTGTGTGGTTGGAACGGCCTGGCCGCAGCCGACGCTACCGCTGTCCTCGATGGGACCCAGTTCCCACGACACCGATTCGATCGTGATGTATGGGGGCCAAGGCTACCGATCTCTCTCCATATCTTCTCCGTGCCTTCTCCTTCCTCCTCTCTCTCCCCCCATACCTATCGGTTGTTACCTGCTGCTGCTGTTGGAGTTAGTGCAGTTGGTTTTGTTGTTGATGTGCGTGGCTGGCATTCGTCGTCGTCGTCGTCTCGCATGAGCACTTTGCTCCTCGGCAAGGATGCCTAGTGACCTAAAAGCCGCTAAGTGGTATATATATATATATACATATGTCCATGTAAGCTTCTGGGCTCTTTAATATATATATATATATATATATAGAGAACGAGAGAGAGAGAGTGAACGCGAGAGTGAGAGAGATGGATAAATAAGGTGTGTGACAAGCCCAATAGAGGGTGGGTGCCGAAGAAAAGGCAGTCATGCCGCGTAGAAAAAGAGTTTAGCCATATCTAGGTTGCGGGGCCCCATTGAGGTGAAGGCCAGACGGAGGTCACCACCGCAGGCTCGGAGGTCGTGAGTGGCGTGAGGTTACCGGGTGGCGGCTTTTCATTTCACAGGCGCTTAAAGCTCGAGTAGGGCACCGGGTCAAGCGGTCAAGGTGTTTCCGAGACAAAAGTCATGAAGAGCGCTGTGACCTCAAATATATTACATTCCAAGTTGTATGTATACATATGCTGCCTCAAGGTTACCTTTATACGCCTCATGCACATAGTTCCGTAGATCCTGTACTGACCCATTTTAAGTGGTTAATTAACTGATTCTCGCTAAAACTCTTTCTTGTTAAGTCTGACCATAACATTTTAGAGAGCCGAACAAGGACTTATGAACACGAGTAATTATATATATTATATATCGGTTGCTTTATCTTGGTTTTAATTCATCATAATCGCTGGTTTTATCGACAAAAATAAAGCTAGAACCTATATTTTGGTATTTAGTAATCAAACGAGATATTCGTTCATATCTCGCTCCTGTGGTCGGTCTCCTTTACTAG
The DNA here is from genome assembly GCA_003439945.1 of Dermanyssus gallinae. NCBI lineage: Eukaryota > Metazoa > Arthropoda > Arachnida > Mesostigmata > Dermanyssidae > Dermanyssus > Dermanyssus gallinae. The sequence goes on from QVRM01006022.1 coordinate 20,639, forward strand.
CCTGTCGGACGGCACACCGTTCGTCTGTACAACTTTCAGCGAGGATTAATAGAGCAATGCACAAGCGTGTTTCGAAGAGCTTCAGTCGGCCAGAATCGTTTCAAACAGAATATTTAAATCTGCATGAGGAACCCCATAAAGGGCATTCAAAAGCAGTAACGGACGACAAAATGACCCGCTCCATACTGTCGACAATGAGTTACGCTGCTCTATCGGTTGTTTAGTAAGCACGCCTGTTGGTTGGTTAGCTAAACAATAAGATAATTTCTTACCTTAACAAAAGTCGAGCAAAAGAGAAGGTGTTCTTTTGAAACGCTTCTTGACCTTGCCCGACTCTTACTGAGTTTATTTCCATGCGGTTGCCTCCTTTGTTCCAGACAAACCCTGTTAAACGATTATTTTGCTTTCATCGACAAAGTAGCTAGGCCGTCTGAATGCCCCGACATCGATATAAGAGCTGTTAGAGACAGCTCGTTAGCAGGAACCGGCTAGGAACTCACAGAAACAACAGCGGGACACTCAAAAAGGTCATGGGAAACTGAACTTGAATCGTGACAACCTACCCCCAAAACTACTGTTCACAGCAGCGTTAGTGAAAATGTAGTCCTCGTCGTAGTACTAGTTTTTGAAGTTGACTATAATTCGATTTATTCGCTAATGATGTGGGTGGTCGGTTCTCTAAGCCGGGAAACAATCCGGAAAAAGCGTGGTTGCCGAAACCATCAAGTTTACTAGTCCTCCGAAACCAGTTTTCAGCTGGCTTCTGCTCCGCATGTTCGTATTAGAGCAGTGCGCAGAACCGGCGGGCGCAGCCGACGATGTATATGTGCGTAGGCTGGTATTGTGATGGAATTGGAAGAAAGTCTAATTGTAGCCAACTAAAAATGTACAGCCTTGTTGAGATCAAATATAGTCGAACGCGGCTATCAAGACTGCATTAAATGAATCTAGGCTAGATGTCAAGCTTTGATACGTTTACAAAGGTGTCTTAAACCTTATTTATGACTAGAGCAAACATTGACTAACGCAGTTTGCGTCACTTGCAGGACAATTTGACTCTGCGTGGTGACCAATTTTGATTGTGCTGGTGCTCCTTTAAGTCTTATCATCTTCGTTCCGTAGTTCGCAGTTGCATGCTCAATACTGTGTATGACAAGAAAATGAACCGAAGTAGAGTTGGAAGTTCCATTAGGAGGGCTGAATCCTGACAGATAGAGTCGTCGACTGACGTGCTTTTGCTATTCAAGTTTGGGACAAGGGGCATCTTTACAATACACATTTCCCAAAATGTCCGACATTTCCTGAACCAAAATTACACTGCACGAAACGTTACGGTTAAAGGCTCGAACATGGCACAAACCTCGGCAGTTTTATATATATATATATATATATATATATATATATATATATATATATATATATATATATATAGGCAGTTTATCGGTACATAAACAGCATTTAGCAAGTCTGATGCTCTAGCTTGCTAGCTTGATGCTAGTTTGAGTATCTATTGATATACTTTACAGTCTACCCTAAGACAGGTACGTTTCATCCAATGCTGAGCAGTGGGTTTGAATAGTAGTGTCATCATCGTCAATCTTGTTGTTGTTGTTGTTGGTAGTGGTGGTGATTATTATTATTGTTGTTTGTTGTTTTTGCTGTCTAGCTTCATGCTCGACGCGGTTGAACGTTCTTCGGCTGTAGCGGCGCCTTTGCACATGTAAGCGAGCATTTCAGCAATTGTTTGAGTGGGTTTGCCTGGTCCGATGTGCTTTGCTGACGACCTTGCTACCGCTTAGCTGGCTCGACTGTTGCTGCTGTTGTTGTCGTCGTCGTCGCTGCTCTAACTGATCGTACTGTCCCCAGGGGCCGCACTGAGGATCCGCGATAAGCGATGGTGGTGGCGGTGGTGGTGTTGAACTGGTCTCACGTTGGCCTCACAGCGCTCCGATAGGTCTCTTGGCGATGCTAGAAGCTGGCCAAAAGCACACAACGATGGCTTTGCCATCCAGGTCCCGTTTCTGCACCACCACTTGCAGTAGGGGCAGTCACCCGACAACAACCCCCGCGCACATGCCGCTGGCCCCATGCAGACTCAAAGACGACTTTGTATATATATATATATATATATATATATATATATTGTAGTATCTATGTAGTGGCAATAAGGACACTCACCGTTCGGGGAACCGGCTATGCATATAGTCAGTCACAAAGTTCTATCGGCTAGTGAACCTCCACTCTATTCAGCAGATACTAGTGGAAGCGAGCGCGTGTTCTTATCAAGGGTCTTCTGCTATTGTTATAGGAATGGCGAATCAGTTCTTACTAAACGTATCTCAATGCGGCAGCGCTGTGCTGTTTTGTGGCAAAAAGAACAATGGCAACTACGAAGGGTCATTTACGTAAAATGTTAAGTCAATCTTTTCACGACGCGGTGGTTTGATCGACTTCGCAGTATAGACGTTGATGCGACAGAGCAGTCAGGGATGAACCGTTGGACTTTCACGGTTCGGATCCAGATAAAATAACTGCTTTTGAAAATGAATACTACATATTTGAGTCGACGAGATCGCACCATTAGTGGATGAGTCACATGGGAATGTTCACTCAGTGACTGGATTTGCATGTAATATTTTATCTTACCCGCCTTCTAGCCCTAACGTTGCCCGTTTAGATTACTTCTATACCGCTCACTTTAAAACTCGAAGAGGGAACTTCAAACGTTGGTAATGACTGTATCAAAACCACCTTGATCACTTTTTTTAATATCTATAAACGAGAAACTCTAGAAGGCTGGAATTGTCTCATTAAAGAGACGCTTGACAGTAGCTATATAAAAAGAGCACTGAAGGCTATAACTCACTGGCGGGACATCTCAAGTATGTATAAAATAAATGTAAAAATGTGCCTAAACATCTTTCTGACTGGCCCAATATACACGCCCATATGTATGTGCAAAGAATACGACAACACATATGTATAGACAGGGTTTCCAAGGTTTTCCGATCATGGTAGCTACATTTTAGGGTTATTGAATCTGGTAAAATAAAACTATTTTTAATATATTTTTATAAAATTTGATGTTGCGTAGGAATGCTTTGTTCGATAGAAACGCACTATTCGTAGTCGGACAAACATTCTACTCCTATCTGCCAGCGAAAAATAAATAGTTGAATTCTGCAAGCAGAACTAAAAAATCCTGTGGAAGTTCGCAAAGATCAATACCCTGTCACGTCTTCCAGGTTTTTAAGTTAGCTATTTTACAAACTTGCCGTTACAGTTAAACAAACACAGATTCAGTTATCTGCCCACCTTATGGGATAATTCAAGTTCTAAACAGATGTCAACTTTATGTGTGTTTGCCAAGCAATCAGGGTTTAATGGCAGAAATTTCAGAGTTTTTTAATGCATATCAGGGAACGAGAAGTGAAGATGAGAGTTTTCTCATGGCAAACGACTCTTCGTTTGATCGCTAGCCCTGAGAAATCAGACATGCGTGTGTATTCAATTAAAATTCAATTAAAAAGTGCAGGCCTTGCGTTAAGAGCGCCAAATATGGATGAGCTTGTTATTCAAGAGACAACCGACCATATTTTTGCTCGCATTAGAGAAGTGCTCGCATTTATGTGAGTCGCAGTACTGTACACAATGTACTAATCAACAGAGACCTAGATTCGGTTTTTACATCCATGCGTGTCTGCTTTTTTCGGCATTTGTGAACCTGTTCATTGCGATGAGCGCAATAGAATGAAAAAGTTCAAACACGTATTTATTAGGTTGCGGAAATATAGAAATCTAGTTCTTAATCAAATAATCCAAAATCAGTAACGATGTGTTCGCCGGTACGTCGTCATGGTGAAGGATTCAAGATTTGGTTTGCCCAGAGTTCAGGCTTCTTGAGTCGAACGTTCCCGTACAGTCTCCTTAACATTTGCAGTGACAGATGGACACAGTCATTACAGAGAATCAGATCGATAATATGCCGAAGCACATAGCAACGAACAAGCAACGGATTACCGTCACTTTATATGATTGAAACGTTGACGTTGTTATAAAATCGACGACTGCGTATCTAAATATGGAAGTGTGTTGTGAAGTAACATTGTGGAAGCGTGCAAAAACGATTGAGCGTTACCACACACTCAACGGTTCGTTTCGTTCGAAACATCGTCACTACAGCCGAGTGTCAACGATATTGTTAGCCTACAGAATGCTAGATGAACGATTGTACTAGATACTACCATCTGATGGTGAATAAAACACGAAGCACAATATATTAGATCTTATGTGTGCAAATGGCTCTTGCTGCGCACGGAGGGCCAACTCATTCAACTTTCGTCGGCTCTCGCACGCGTTAACGCAACGTCCGACGCAATGCGACCGGCCGTCCCGGTCTCTCTAGATCGCTCGCTCGTTCGCTCGACTCGGACCGACCATCCCACCATCACGGTGGCCGACGAACTCGCAGCTCGCAACTGCTGCTGTATGGACGGTACATATGTCTATACACACTTATGTGTATATGTAGACACGTGAAAATGTATGCATATATATATATATATATATAATATATTATATGAGTTGTGTGTGGATGAACGCGTACATGGCGAAAAGCAGCGGTTGCAGCACCATTTGTAATGGTGGGTCCTATTGCAATTGCATACTAAATCAGCTCCTCAGACGTGCTGCTTTCTACGACAAGTCCTATGGTGGCTGCTGCTGCTGCTTCGTCGGTGCTTTGGTGCTGCTTACTGCTGCTTTCGTTACGGCGGAGATCTCCAGAAGGAGAAAGACGCCTGCCTGAAAGGCGGCGAGGGCGAAGACGTAATAGGACAAGGCGGACGCGCTCCAAGAGACGACGGTCCGCCAGGCCAAGCGCCTACTTCTGCAAGTGAACGAACTGGCATAAAAAACCAAAAACAACCAACGTGCGTGACGCTACAGAGCATCATTATCATCAGTAGTACGCGTACCCGTAGCAAAGCGACAGTAGAGACAAGACTCAAGACCCGAGACGATGGACCCGAGGAGAACAAAGTGGCGAGACTTGCTCCGTTCTCTCCCTCTCTCCCTCCGCTTCGAGCGCGCGCAGAGACTCGGGCCAATTCACGCCAGCCTGCTTGGGCCCGCAAGCACGCACGCACATGCATTCATATATATAAATATATATATATATATATATATATATATATATATATATATATATATACATACATATATATTTATATATGTACACATAAATAATGGCACAGTAGCAGCACCGTTTGATACAAACAATCGTTTGTAGCCGTCGTTAGACGACGCCAGCGGGACATCGGATATACTGCAGTGGTAACGTTTTGAGGCTTTTTGTTTAGTGCCATGAGACGTTTTCGGCGTAACGCAATTAGATTGTGGGCAATTAATTATGCATATCGCTGCAGACAGTCGGCAGATCGGCCAACGGTGGCAAGCCATCTAGGATAGTGTGTTGACAATCACTGATGATGATGATTATGACCATACGCCGTCAAACGATAAAGAAGCTAATCTCGGCGATCTAGAAACGATGGACTATCAATGCAAAAACACAGAGCATGTAAGAGGGGGGGGGGGAGAAAGATAGACATTTATGGAGTAGAGAGAAATATTGAGAGCCCCGGATAATCTCAAAGTATTGTCCTTGTCGTGATTGCTGTCGTTGGCGATGTTGATGTTGTTGTTGTTAATGTGGAGGTTGAAATGTACGTATCTCAGTCCTCGACGATGCCTGCTGGACGAATAGCTTTATGGACGCGTCTCCATTTACATCGTTAATTTTTTTTTTTTAACGATATAAATGGAGACATTTAAGCGTTCTCACTTTCCGCTGCCCAACGGACGCAAACGTCGCAATTATTCCCTAATTAGGGGTCCAATCGAAGCTGCTTTGCAGCGTCTGCCGCTGCTGCTGCCTGATGGTAGACGTAATGCCTTGTTCGACGTTGTTTACTACGTGCGATCGCTACGTCACAGTACAACGTGTGTATAGGACGTCACGTGTGTGTGTGAACTTTCAAAGACGGTGGCGCAATTCTTACTTTTGCCGCTGCCAAAAGGCCGAGAAACAATTGGCCAGTCTAATTTGATTTTAGGTAGGCAGAGTAAACTAATTACAACTAGCGAGTGTACCTAGCCGAATTGGTTTGTGTGTCCGTCTGTCTGTTTGTCATTCGCCTGAATGTCCAGTTGCAAACCAGTTGAACCTGACTACGACGTAATCAAACAGTCGCAACAATATGATTGTCACAATTGTGTGAAATGACTGATTTAAAACGCATGTTATCGTACTCGGCCGCTATTCAGTCAGCCACAAACGCTTCCTTACAAATAAAGGACATGGTGACATTTTATCTAGAGCCGTTTAAAAACGATTTGTCTGCTTTAATAACGAATAGTAACGGGCACAACTTTTTTGCAATTGTGTGCAACTGTGAACTACATTTACGCGTCGAGAGTTTGATGGCCACATCGATTATATTATGGAATTATCCTCACCACAACTACTCTAAGTACTACTGCCACAACCATTAACAGCGGGTCTCATTCGTGTATTGTGATAATGATGGCACAGCTAAGCGTTTCTACGCACTCAAGCACCGAAGCTTTGGGTTTGAATTTCTTCTCTTGGCCCGTACAACACTATCACCAAAAACCTGCGATCATCTGTGCGCAGACGACCGCGCCACCTTTAGGGAAGTACCTGTAATTTTACAAGTGTATTATGTGGAAAGGAGAAACAGTGGAAAGGGCGTGGAAAGCTAGGACATAGAGAGGCATAAACATAAGCAGCAAAACATTGAAAAGAAAACGGAGGGTAGCGAGGAACCGCTAACAGACAGGGGAAGCTAACTGTAAATCTGCCGTTCTGTGAGTGTGAGTCCGAATGGGCCTTTGATCAGGTGCCTATATGATATGAGAAGCAAAAGTTCGGAGGAGGCTAAACACATCGGATATTACCGACTCCGAGTCCCTCTCGCATGTTATATATATGGTATAAAGATGAATCGAACGGTTATTGAGGCCCTCGAGGCCTCAACAACCGCCGGTTTTGCGTCAGCAAAGAGGTGCGGAGAGGAGCCGGAGGCCACCTGAACGGGTTTGTGACCTTACTCAATCATGTAGCCGACAACCTTTGATTAGATTGGTAAATGTGCTATTGTTAGCTAAAGACTGCTCGTTGCACGGTGACGATGGTGGGATGTGTCGAGGCAGCGAATGCGCGTTCGTTTGGCGTTAAAGAGTTGTGGGGCCCCATTTAACACTTTGTTTACCCCTTTCAAATCCAAGGGGCCCCCATGACAAGGCCGCATCGAGGGACTATCTGGTGGGTGTTGTTCTTCAACAGTACAGCGTTATAGTTTTGCCTGTTGGTGCAGGTTATGGGTGCCGCCAACCCTTGGGTGTGTCCTTGGCCTACATTCAGAGCTTCTGACCTTCACCTTAGCGAGCTTTGAACACGGCGGTTCATTGCTTGCGTAGGTGACGCTTTACTCGCGTCGTCTCGTTGGAACGCTGTGTACTACCAGTCCTTAGGCTAGCCTTGAAGTTGCTCGCTAACGAACGCTCGCAGTAGGCTAAGATGTCCGTGGCACGTGGCAAAATAGCGTCTCCTCCTATTACTACAACTATCATTATCCCGCTCCCTTTACTGGATTTTATGAGTCAGATTCTACAGTGCAGGAATGCAGCAACAGCAGGACAGTGGCAACGAGCTTCCAACAGAAACAACCAGCATTCCGGCACTTGAACTGACTGTAATAGCCGGCCTCTTAGTCATGGTTTCCATAGCAACAGGCCATTTCGAACGATGCATTAGACGTCCAAGCAACCGAAGTTGCTAGTTATGCCTACGATGTTGGCAAAGTAAATAACCCTTAATTACACATATTTAAAAAAAATGCCAGCTTACTGCATGTGTTTTTACCATAACCATCTTCATCGTGAAATAATATTTTTCTACCTTCTATACAGTATATGGAAAGAACTGCTACGTGATGATGATTATATATCTTATTACGATTAGTAATAGTAAAACTCAGAACTATATAAATGATGCATCGTATGCCAGAGACATTCATGGAGTGGTGTTTACTTCCACAAGCCTCGCCATAGTATATGGGACAGGAAGCTTCGGGCAGCCAAGGAGGAGCGTCTTAATAGGGTCTTCGAAAGGGCTTATATGATCGAGGACAACCCTGCTCGCCTGCTGAGCTGACATGTAAGAAAAGTTAACGCTGTCATCAAATAACGTCAGGCATGCCAAGAAACGTTGCTAATTAATTTTGCTTGGTTAAAAGAATGGCCGGCATACAAATGAGCACAGTGTCGTCTTACTACGCTATTATTACGCTATACTGTGCTGTCTACACACCTGTCAAGTAATGTGACACGATCTCCAATATCGTAACATTCTTAAGAATTGAGGCGTGCAGTTATGATTTGGCTTAGCCGTAAATAGGTGATGTTGCAAACTCAACTTGACAGACCGCGAAAGAATTAGTTCTATGCGCTCCTAGTTGTCGTTAGATGTGATCACCCCATAGTTGTCATGCCCCCGGCCACCATCGTCGTTGAATGCGCGTGGTAGCACAATCCAGCTAGCGTCACCCTGCCTAGTTCTACCAGCTATGCTAGTACGTTCTCAAGAGAAGGTTCAAGAGAAGGTGTTACCTTTTTCTCTCTAAAAATAACTCTAACTGCTTAGCCAGGTGGCCAGCGTGTGTGACGGAGCATGCGCTGTCGGCGAAATGCCTCACCGAGCCGCTTCACCCCCGGCGAAGTGCCCAGAGCAGCCGACTAAAGAGGAAGCTACAACCTAGCTTTCGCTTGAAGTGAACAACAACTTTGGAAGCAAGCAGCAACAGCGGCGACAGGTGTGCTGGGTATTCGGAGTAGGCTGCGGCTGCAAGTGTGGCGGGACGTTTCCGCTCGGTGGCGCCCCGAAGGACGAACCCCGAAGGGCGCCTCCCAGCGACGCTTCTAACCCTTCCGTCGTAGGCACGCGCCATCCTCTCCCCCAGCTTAGCAGGCGCGGGAGTTGAGAAAGAGGCCCTTTAAAAGGGGCTAAGGCCGTTACGACACTTTCGTTCAGTTCTGCTCAGCGAAACGCTCTGGCCAAGTGTGCGTGTCTGTGCTTGCGTGTATGTATCAATGCGAGAAGCGTTCGATACGCTGCAATGAGCAGATCGCGTATCGATGCGGTCGTCTAGTAACTGCTAGCACACAGCCCAAAGATGACCGCCTAGTTAGAGCAAACGGAGAGCAACGACTCTTCATTTCTGCCATATGCAGGCGCTGAGACGAGTTCCTAAAGATGTGGGTGTAGGCAGGGTGGGTTCGAGAGCACCTCAGAAGGGCCTCACGTACCCTAGCTAGGGTTGACCTGCCGTCGGGTCACAAATCTAGGCCGAACAATCTAGGCCCCTTAATGAGGGGAGAAGTATACCTGGCCGTCCCTCTGCATGGAACCTATGTTTCAACGAAAAACCTTAAAGCGTTTTTCGCTTCCCAGCCTAGTCCTCATAGTGAGTGTGTTGTAGCGTATGCAGCAAAACCGTCAGCTGACTACATTTTTTCGTTGCTTGCTGGTTATACAGACTCGCAGTTGCGCTTAGCATCGATACCGCTCAGCCGCAGCCACCGCTTTGCTGTTAACTGTCGAACACAGTTCCTATGCACTCAAATGCAGAAGCGGTAAATGTGTAATTGTTGGTACAATTCGTAAAGCTCCCTGTAGTCATTCGTATGTAGCGCACCTAATGTCGTCTCACCCTCTATCCAGTACAAATAATAGCAAAACGCAGGCCCGGCGCTACACAGTCAACTTCGTTCTGCTACACTAACAGTGGTTCCCACATAGCGTGGGAACAGCCGGCGGGCTGTTTTGTTGTATCGGCAGACCCAAGAGCTTCTAACGGAAAGCATGTTTTGGCCGCTTCTACCTGTTCAGAAATTAGAGGGCCTCAAAGACCTTGACCCTGAATACAAACGTGGCAATGGGGCAGCATACAGATAGCCTAAAAAAGGCCTTGAAGCAAAAGGGGTAAATGCATTCCGCTAACGGCTGAAGGCCATGCGCGTAGGCGTCTCTCTCTTTACATATATATATATATATATATATATATATATATATATATATTTATTTTCTTAATATATATGACCTTCAATATCCAAAAAAGCATGAGTTGCCCTGAATGTCGTTGGTAGGAATTCCTTTTAATATCGGTCAAGGACGGCACGCTGCGTTCTTCGTTTCATTCAATTCATGTTATTACAAATAAAAGGGTTAAGGCCATCAAGAGGCCCCTGTGAAAGAAGAGTTTTGTCGGATTTCCGACTGATAGTGGTCTCACTCTCAATAGGCAGTCGTGGAATATTATATATTATATATATATATATATATATATATATATATATAATATATAGATATATCATTTATATATATATATTATATAGATATCTTAGATATATATATGTATATATATATATATATATCTATATATAGATACTAGACGATCCTATATATAGCATCTATATATATATATATATTTCTTTCTCTATCTCTCTATTTATATCTCCTATATATATCTCTATCTCTATATCTATTTTCTCTATCTCCTATCTCTCATCTCTCTTTATTCTCTGTCTTTTCTCTTATATATATCTCTTATGTCTCTTCTCTTTATTCATCTTCTCTTTAATTTCTATATATATATTTATATTTTTGTATAGAGTAATATTTAGCTGTTTCGATTTACCTAATTTGTTTGCGGCCATTAAAATTTAAATTAGTGCGAGATTTGAAATGTTCTACACTTACGGTGTACTATGCTAGAGATACGTACTGCAATTGTGCATTGGAGTTTAGTAGTGTGACGAGCTGTGATAAGTGTTTAATACAGTGGCTTTCGGAGGCGTTGTATATATATATATATATATATATATATCCGGGTTCGTCATTGCTTACTCGATAGTAGAGACAGCTGCTGCAGGTAGGGGGAACGCCTAGACTCATCTGTTGCTGTTGAATCAAAACCAGTCTGTACGAGGGGCGCCGACCATAATGCAGATCGGAGGAAGTGTAGGTGATGAGGCCCCCTAAAAAGGGTTAAGGTCATGGTGGCGTGAAGCGGTTACCATGCGAATCTTTCTCTCCAAGCATACACACAGTTTAATCTACCTTTTCTTCTCCATTTATCTCTCTCTCTGCATACTCTCACTCTCTCTCTCTCTATCTCTCTCTCTCTATATATATATATATATATATATATGTGGGCGTTCAGTGCGCCATGTACTATCTGCTGAATACGGTAGTAGAAGTAACCCGATGGCCCGGAAACTGGAGACCGAGTTGAAAGTTCAAGGCTATTTGAGGCGGAAGCAACGGTGGGCCTCCAGCATAACCCGTTCTGAGCGGATTGAGAGGCCTAACAATAACGGGTTAAGGGGCCACAGTAAACGGGGTAGTTCGGTATTACCCTTTCCTAAAACCTGAAGGGACGCGCTCATACTGAGTACCCTTTATTTGACCTTGAAGTTAGGAAGCATTACATATGTGCAGGTATATATATATATATATATATTATATATCGATATATTATATATATATATTAACTATATATATATATATATATATTATATATATATAATATATATATATTATATTATATATATATAATATATATATAAGTTATTATATATATATCGTTACCACCGTATAATATGTAGTTATCTATACGTATATGCTGTATATATTAATATATATATATATATATATATATGTACTTGGCATATACGTATATTTACATACATATTTATCCGGGTACATATATATACACATATATATACGTATATATATATACATACATATGTGCGATGTTTACTACATTTATCACATTACCATGGTTAACGCGAACCTCTGCGTAATGTCCAGGCCCCGTTTTCTTGCCTTCGCCTCGTCGCACCCGTTAGACTCGTCAGCGCGGTAACCCCCCGTTCGGTCCCATAAGTGAACTTGCTAAGGGTGCAGCAATAACGGAAATCTGTTCACATATGGTTAAGACGAAATATTGCTATGGCAAATTGCAGACATTCGGCGCACACATACAATCACAAAGCACACATACAACGCGTAACCTAACTAAAATGCTCATAGCTAGCCCATGTTGTTAGTCGGAATATGGATGAGTTATATGAAAGCTGAAGTCAAAAGCACGCTACGCCGACGCAAAGTGCCACTACATGTATCTGGGCGCTATTCGCCATTGACACAGCCGATCTCACTCACACAGTTCGGGATGACAAGGATGCCAGCATAGAGATTGTTTCGAGGCCACAAACAAAACCAACATGATCAAATCATACAATAAACATTAAAAGGCATAGCGTTTATTGACAATTACTTACTTTTTGTCAAATTTAATGTGATGATTCACGACTCTACGCAAGGCATTTATGTACACAATTCTTATGCACTCTGCATGCATCTCACGTGTAAAGATGATTGAAGGTGCCTTGTAACTAAATTAAGCACTTGTTAAATTGTGGATCCAAATGTAAAAGAGTACGGGAATATACACGGGCATCCAATTGTAGTGTATCTTTCTTTCTGGGGTCTTTGTGGTGCGTACATTTTACGGCAATTATTCGGTTGAGCATTTCTGAATCCACTTCACCCGCTCCAGATCTCCCGTGCAGCACGAAGTTCAACGCACACGAAGCGAAGACTCAAACAGGTAGATAGGTAAGGAAGTCCGGAGCGTCAGTCGAATGTTTGTTTATCGGCCGCCTCGGATTTGAGCAATCGTGTTGTGCAAAAGGTGCTATGAGGCGATGTGAGTGAAACCGGCGGGAGTCTATCGTCGCAACTGGGAGGCTTCAAAGGTGAGGTCGACTCCCAAGTCCGTAAGGCCGAATGCTGTAAGTTAAGAGGAGGGAAGCGTTGGCAGCCCCACGGCGTCCTTGACAACTAACGGATGGGCTCCCCCTAACGAATGTGTACCTCCGTTCAGCGGTTCATCGTGTATACTCTATCGTGTATACTACTATACACGCTCACATTTGCTGTTGCGGCTTCAAGGTAGCAGCGAAAGGGTGTATATCTGGGCCTCTCGGCGCCCCTACCTGTTGTTTCAACGGCTGGAGTTAATGGGTTACGGCTGGTCCGGTTAACGGAGTGAATTCATAGTGAGGCAGCATCGAGAACAATTATCGGAAAGGAGAGCCCTTTTGGATAAGGTGATCCTTGTGTGGGTGTGTGTGCTTATTAGTACGGTCGCTAACTCTGACAAAGCCGACGCTGGTACAACGTCATTTGCTGAAATAGAACACCAAGATATATATATATATATATATATATATAGTTCCATGTGAATTAAAGGCTCTCAGTACAGACGATTCTACAAGGGTTCTGTATAGAAGACAGAGATTGTCTTCGACAAAACAGTGCTGAAAAGTTCCTGTTAACAGAAACAAATCGATACTGATTTTTTGGGAGATTGCGGTAAATGCATTATGCGCAAGCAGAGCTGGCAACCATTAGGGTCTATGTAACGTGGATATCTCATCCACTTAAACCCGTCTTTCTCCGTACCCCTATCGATACCGATCAAGAGCGGCCTAGACGGATAGGAACATGTAGGCTTCTATGTGTCCCACATTTCGTTTTATGACCTTCACCTTGGCCTGAGTTGGCCTGCAAGGTGAGACTATAGCATAGGATAGGTAGAAAGTATGCTTTTCGGCAGTAGAGAAAAACAAAGGCGTTATACGAATGTATGAGTGGTAAGCCGGCCCTATTTATCACTATATAAACTTCAAACTTTGCATACTTAACTCTTTCTTACAGGGGGTTTCAGAAATGCATAATGCACATCCGTTACGCAAGACTCTCAAACACAGTGTCTCAGTTCTTTAACACTTTGATTGAGTCGCTAAAGTGCGTATAGTATTTGGTGTTTTTTTACTGTCTAGCGGCGTTGATGTTCGTAGATATGAGTTTGCTTCACCCTCTCGCTAATATGCGGAAGGCTGAAAAAAGAATCTGAGTCCTAATCTTGGCGCTCCAACTAAGCAGCTCGGAAAACAGCGCGAAGCGGCGGTTTCCTGTCTGATGTTCACCATTTCTGGCCGGCCTTTAGCTGAAATTGACCCTGACTATGCGTGGGAGGATGCAGGCCCGGGAATGGTTAATGTTGCTGCCCTTGACGAGTATTAGGTTAGGCCCACAATTGAGTTCGCGATTCAATCGAGGTCGGCCGTACTAAAGTTGGCACCTATTTTTAAAAGGTTAAATGTTGCATATGTCGTTTTACTCTCGGCATGGAAAGTTGTCACGTAATTTAAGACAAATTCTACTGCATCCGCTACACGTATGAATCTATGCTGCACAGGCGAGAGCAATAATATAAGTATGTCGGTCCGTAGTGTTTCCTTGACGTCTAAGGACCAGTTACAGGGCGCTTCTTCGCCACCCATCGGGAATTGAGTCCCACGCAATCATTCATTGCAGAAGCGCGCTGACACGAATCGTATTACGGTTATGTCGGACATTAAGTGCGTAAGTCTGTCCCGGTTGTTTTTCATAACGCCCTCACACACTGTTGCAGTTCTTACTTAACCTGTATACAAGGCGCCGCAATAGACATGAAAAAACCGTACACTGGCATTAGCCTTACGAAACAATTACAAAAATGTTCCTACCTTACAAACATTGTGACGAATATAAACGAACTCCATGAAGTGTATAGATAAAAACGCGTTTGTAAATCCCTACAACCTCGGTAGAAATTGGCACGAATAAAACTTGCGTTACCCCCACTGAAACACGCGGAAGGACGATATACAGGGAAGCTTAGGGGGGAAGCGAGACACAGAGGCGCAAGTTGATTAGGGTGGCGCATATAGAGGAGCCTACCGTGGAGTACATTAATTTTGTTTTGATCGGTTATCAATAGGATACATACAAACGCCTAAAAGCAAACCCATGTGAGCAATCAGGAAGAGTCATTTTTGTTGATGTCTCGGTCTGTTCGAATGCGCGTCATCCTCTCTGCAACATGGGGAACACAGAGTACAACACCACGCCGCGCGAAAACTGAAACTGCACCTCACATGAGGCGCCGCTCTAGGCGGCCTCGGACAACGGCGCAACCGGGCTTCCGCTTCGTAGCGGACTGCTGTCGACCTTTTACAAGAGTCGACTCTTACTTTACATAGGTAGAGGAAACGATCCAAGAAGAAGGGTGAACACACCATTAGCGACCTTGATTTGTGAAAGCAGAAGGACATTTATGGATGGATCCCCTGACACCATTTTGTGGTGTGGGAGGATCAAGGCAAGGGTACTTGCTCAGCGGCGACAATCGCTTCAATCGCTGTGCATCCAAATTCAAGTTCTATGTTGAGCTAGCTGTACTGGTGGAGTACGACCACATATAATGTAGACCTAGCAAGCTAGACCTTTTGATTGATTACCTACCTAAAGAGCATACCAGAACGCATAAACTAAGCTTATATATGTAAAGCCTCGCTTAAATATGCGTCACTTAACACAGTACTAAGGTCGAAAAATACATCCGAGATCAATTAAATTATGCTTAGTCGATTTCGCAAAATATTTATAATACGCGTCAACTACCCTAAGTCTAGAAATTATGCAGAAACAGAAGGAGCCCGATTTGAGTTTGCCAAGATTGCTGTAACTAAGGCTCCCTTTTTCGGATGACCTTTCTCCGAAGACCTTCACCTTGGCCTGTGCCGATTTACATGGAGGAAATATAACAGAATAGGCAGAAACCGTGCTACACACTGCAGAGAAAACGAAAGTGCTATGTGTGCTAATAGAACGAGCTTACAGTTAGCTTATATATATATATATATATATATATATATATATATAAACCTTTAAAACCAGTAGGGTCAAGGCTTTGGGATTTCACTTTCGGAACGCTCCATGGAGGTCTCTATCTACGATTCGAATGACCTTGGCACATATTCACACGATGTCCTTCACCTCAATCTAGCATACTGTACCGCCGGATGTGTAGTAGCAATAGCAATGTAACACACTGGTGAATACCACGAACAGGATGTTTTGGAGGAGGAGCAAGTGATTGACCTAACGCTCTCATTGAGCCAGCGATTTTGAAGGTTTGAAGACGAAGCACTTTTAGAGTGCGCGGCGTGTGTGTGTACTTTGATTGAGGTGAATTAAGATATATCATGTAGACCAGTGTTCGTTGTATCTGTTGATATCATAGTACTTCACCAGCAGCAATTTCTCACTGCATTGGCATGCTTCCACCTGTTGCAGTGCAAATGCGGAATCAGGATCTACAGCAGATATGCTGTGTTTACTGGCTGGCATGAGCGGATGCATATAGTGGGTTGATGTTTGAAGGTTTGAGCTCGTCTCATCCTTTGGCTAATTAGGAGAAATAAACTCGACCCCGGGTTCTATAAATATTTTGCATGCAAGAATGATTACAGAAGCAGGGATACCAGTGGCGCGTAATGATATTGACAAAGAGGCAATGACCGTTCGGCCTTTTGTAGCGATCCTCCGCAGTTTTCCAGAAGCACCCATTTAGCAACCATGCCCCCCCCTAATAAGGAACTGCAAAGCTGAAATAATTGGCAAAATTATTCAAAGTCACCACCTACAACCCGAAGGCATGGCTTGTACCAATAAAAACTGCACATTCAATCAAAGATGAACATATATACATATATTGGCTCTAGAATTACCACAGTTAACAAAACACACCCCATAAAATAATAATTGATCATAACAAACGTTAGATAATAATAATAATAATAATTTTTGTTGTTGTTGTTGTTATTATTATTATTACGAATCGGTCCCGTGCTAATAATAAAGCAGGATTGCGTTTGCAGTTCGGTTCCACGCTAATGCATATAGTCGACAGTTATCTGACGCTGCGCTAGCTGCGACGTTGCCTTCTTTGATGTTTGGATATCCAAACTCGCGTCATCCTCCTTTTAATATGGCGGTGTACGCAGAGAGCAATGCCGCCGTGAGAAAAGAGGAAGTGAACCTCACAAGGGGCGCCACTTTAGGCGGCCTTCGACAACAATGCGAGCCGACTTCATTCCTGGCGGATCGTTCGATCGGCCTTCAACAGAGGTCGACCCGCACTATGCGTGGGAGGAGGAAGGGATCGATCTAAACGAAAGGGTGTCACGCGGCCACTGGCATTGACTTGTTGTTGAAGACAGGTTGGGGTGAGATTGCAAGTCGATCTGGGTAAGAATGCAAGTCTATCTGTCTGGCTTGTTAAACGTGGCCTCAAGTTCAAATATTCATAGATGGGCCTCTCGGCACAATCTTGTGGTGTGGCAGAACCAAGAGAGGGAAGGGTTAGATGCGCCTTCGGCGTGAACGATACTTCGATCGTTATGCATCCTCTTTCGTTTAGTATGCAAATCTAATTGGTTGCTGTAGTGGTCTAGCACGTCTAGATATTCCTGTGAGTTCAATCTTGACACGATTCATTGTAAGTAAATACTTTCTTGCATAAACAGGCTATTATTATTATTATTACTATGTGAAAAACTAAAGATATATATAAGCTATGTACATGAACGATGTCGCCACTACCATCGGTGGTTTATTCGATGGAGACGAGACGCCCTAGAGGCGGTTGTTGCTTCCTGGCTGCACTACCCTTACTCGGGTTCGGATCCACCTGTACGTTGGGTCCTGTGTCCGATTCAAGGCCAACTATCACCCACAGCCAACACCCCTTTCAGCTCAAGCCTTTCAGTTTTGCAACCCTTTTAGCCAGCCCGTTCGCTTCCTTGAGTCCGTTAGGACAGCAGCAGTGGGCCTCCTTCGAGCGAGAGGCCCGGTACCCCCGATTCAGGTATGTTCGAGTTCTCAGCAGAACTGCTTCCGGCCTGAGGACGCGCGCGCGAGAGCCTCCGATGAGTGTGGAGCCCGACTTGAACTATTATAGTAGAACAGCAGCAGAAGCTAGCCGCAGCAAGCCAAGCAGGCAGATCGTCGTTTTCGAGCATATTTCTTACCTGTAGTACCAGTTGTAGTATGTCGTATATCGTAGTAGGAACTCGGCGTGCCATCAATGCTGGCGGGCGTGAGCCCGATCTTGTAGTGTGCATGCATTCGGAGGCTGTTCACAAATGATTCGTTGTCTCGCTCGTTGTCGCGGCCGTCCTTGAAGCCGTCGCCCGTTGAAACCGAGGCCGTTGAGTGCCGGCTAGGTTCCGCCTACATGCACCATGTTATATCTGCGCAGCAGGAGGCGCAAAAGTCTACCTATTCGCATGGCATTGTTGCATCGTTCGTCGTCGGTCGAGGACGTTGTCGCCACTATCATCATCACCATTGTCGTGATGATGACTGACTGCGTTCCATATCGTCTCATTTCATATGCAAAACGTGTCTTCGTTGTCGGCCTGTGCGTGACGCAAGCGTGGGGCGGCGTAGATCATCACGTGTTGATGGGGCCGCCCGCCATCTTACGGCCAAGGCGAACCCGATGATGACAGAGGCGGCGCTGTCAGACACACCCAATGGTACCTGATGCCTCAAGGCGGTATTCGTATGGTACTAGTGGTATGGTAGCCCCAAAGGAGGTAGGATCGTCTTCCGTCTTCAGTTTGCCAGTGGCTTCTGGTTGTGGCAATGGTGGGAGATAGCATTATCAGCTGCTAGCAAGAGCAGCAGCAGCATCAGTCCCAGCAGCGGTGCCAGTGGTATTGTTGTTAGGCTGACGTCACTAGCGACTACTACAGAGGCATCCACATCGCACATCGGTGCCTACTCGATTCGTTTTCGCCTAGCTATGTGTCGTAGTAGCCAACCCTAGCCAACAACGCCGCCCCCTCGCGCCAAGATCGAGACTCGTTCGACGGGAGGTTCGGCGGTTTTGAACGACGTGCCTCTTCTGCTGCTGCTGCTGCGACTCGAAGGTAGCACTATCTTCCGTAGTATCGACCGCTGTCCTTGATGCGACTTCCTACTTTTGGCGGCTCCTGCAAGGCGCACGTCGTCGCCTTCGTATTGTTTCCCGACGAGCCAGCACCTGCAGTAGAGTGCTCCGACACAAACGGCGTTCGGCACAGCTTTGCTCCAGTGCTTTCGTACGTGCGGCCATATTGAGTCAGACAAAAAGTATAAATGGTGATCGTATTCTCTGACTCGCCCGGCCGTCAGGCAGTTCTGCACACCCTATCTCTCTCTCTAATCACTGAACGACTATCTTTGAGCCTATTCGATTCACACTTCTAACACCATCACACACACACACACACTTAAAACAGGCTGTCGCCGGTCAGACTCGCTACTAGTTCTACGGCGTTCGCTACGATGAGTTCTTTAGGAGAGGAATTCCTCTCCTAGAGAACTTGCCGACGAAACGAAATAAGACCGTATTGAGCCTAACCCTTCCGTCACAGTATTCCTGTTTAACCCTTTCGTCCGAATCGTTCGTAGAGGGCCTCTGGAGTATCCTCTCTATGGCTAGAGACATAGAAACAGCTCCCTCTCTCCGTCTCTCTCTCTTTCTCTGTTGGGCGGTATCGCCCCTTTGCAGCACATCCCGCGATTGCTTAACGACGTCCTATGTCGCGCAGGGTGATACAACGAGCTTGTGCTGATAGAACCTAAATGGCAACATCTATGACTAAGTGGGGTGGCGATAGAGTCGACGAACCCAGCCTAATAGCTAGACTAACAGTAAAGACAACGGACAGAGTCAAACGAACCGCGCTTGTGCGCAGATCCGTCGAACAAGCAACCGCTGTCGACGGAGCAGCGTTCTGGCGACCACCCCCTTTGAAACCGCCGAGGTGGGGTGAGATGATTCCTTTTGGTTTAAATTTTGATCTGTTGTTGTTGCCGGCCTATTGTATGGTCGCGTTTGTAGAGGGTGACGCAAATGCCGTGCCATCTGGGCTACTGGGTCACTGCCCTAGTTAAGTCGATCGTGTTCAATGACCGCCACGGCACGATCTAGGTTGAGGTTGAACGGCCAGGCGGCCAGGCTTGTGGACGCTGGCTGGCCATTTAAGTGTGTGTCTCTGTGTGCGAATCGAGGGCATCCGAAATTGTCCGCTTGGTACACCGGCCTCGATCGATAGACGAGGCCAGGACAGCCTAAGACCGTGTGAACTAGGTGGCAGGGCGAGACGATTTGTGTCGCCGTTCGCATATACACGCACATCCATCCATGCATATACCTGAACTGGGTTGCGTAGCTCGAGCATGCTTCGTAGGGGGTGGCGCAAATCTTATTGAACATGCTTTTGTTTCGCATAAATGGAGGTGTTACTTATATATATATATATATATATATATATATATATATATATGGATGCTTGTTAACATGCTGTTTGGAGCATGCTTTTGAAACATTTCAAGATCCTATTTTCTCTTGTTGATTGCACACGAGCTTGTGTTATAGCTTTTTGGTGCTGGTACTTTTTCAACAGCTACAATTACTTTTATTACTACCACTGACTACTCCTATTACAGCGATGACATACTTCTTGAGAAGGAAGAGGCAGAGGAGAAGACTGCGATACACGACCAAATGTGTAGTTCGCTCGCGATTCTCCATCTTTTTGTTGCTGCTTGAGTCTTTGTCTAACTGTCGTAACCAGCCTGTCGGGGGTAGGCGGGGGGGGGGTGCCTATCTCTCTGTTTGTCTGTCTCTATGATGACGCGAGCGGAGGGGGATACTTTTTGTCGCCTGCCGCCTTTCGACTGCGGCTCGACCCGCCGACCGAGCGACCATCGTCATGAACTGCCGGCTGACTGGAGACCTTCTCTACTTTCCTGTGTGCTTCTCCACTCTGTTTGGTGATCCACGTCGGTCACAGTCGCCGCGCGGGCTTTTTGGTCTCTTGCGCCCTCACAGTTTGTTCTATATCGTCCTCGGCCCATGGTTGTCGACTATGTGTCTGACAATCGTACTCTCGAGCCGCCGCCACCGCCTCCTCCGCTTCCTCCGCTTCTTCCTTCTTTGTGTACTTGGTGTTACCGCACTTGCTGCTGCTGCTTCCGTACATCGCTTGGCTGCTCAGAGAAGAAACTAGTTTCTCTAACATGACGATTGTGTTCATCATTCTTCCGGGTTTCTTCTTCTTCTTCTTCCTTTTCCTCTGTTGACAATGTTTCTTCCGGTTCTCCGTACAAGTAAGGTGGTACTTCTGCATCTTCATCTCTGATTCTCTCCCCAACTTTCTCTTTGTTTCTTGCCCTATACTATTATCTCTCTTCTGAGTTCATATCCCTGTATCGGCTCCTTTTTTATGCATCGCTCTTCTACCGAACACGCTTGCTACACGCATCACGTTGCCGTTGGCGCAGTCAACCTCACTCGGCGTGCTAGTTTGTTCGACGCGACGTTACTACGTTACTGGCTCTCTCTACACGCTCGTCTGACTACACGACATTTTTTCCCTCTAAAACTTCCCCTTTGTGACTCTTTATGAACACAGCATGGCACCTCACCATGCACATCATCATCATGGTTACGGCTATCCAGTTCTCTTTTGCGGTTATCCTTTTCTAGCGGAACAACGATGTCGACATTACGACGCCGATGTGATTGACGGTGACGACCGTCTACGGACGGGCTATTCATCTCCGTAACATCGCCACAACCAGCCAGTGCGATCGACCACTACCTGTCTACGTGCCTGTTACCATCGCCATCATAATTTCGATTTGAGCTCGATAAATAGCTGGCGTCGGGACGTGAACGTGTAGATGGACAAATACTGCGCTAGAAAAAACAAACTCCAGTGCTCTCTTTTCGGTGTCGGCCAACGACCTCCGACCATCCGCTGACCCGGCTCCGAGCAAACACCAACGAAAGAGGGTGAAGCGAGCGCACTGATGAGCGAAGCAAAGACAACAGCAGCAACAACAGCACAATGTTTTTCTCGAATACCGTGCAGTTGCATATTAGCAAACAGCAGAAGCCCGGTGGCGTGGTGCATTCGTCTGCGCCTCGCGACTGGAGGAGACACATAGGTGCGCGGGTTCGAGCCCCACCGTTGCACATTAGTATTTATGGGGGTCCTTCTATGAAGCAATGCAAAAAGCAGTTCCGTGGAGCTTAAATCTTGGCTGAGAGTCAGCCCAGAAAGTATTTTCTCTTAAACAGCAGAAGGCTCCGGCTAGTCGACATCCGATAGTGACTGAACTCGACGCTGGATAGTGCTGCGATGGACAGATGGTTGGATAAATATTGTAAATGCTCGAGATCGCCGTCACTCGTCAGGTCAGCAGTGGTGCGGTTGAGCGTCGCACGGGATGAGTGTGGGCCTCGATTGCTGGTCGCCGAAAATTCGAAGAGGGTAAAGCGACCGCTGCTGCCAGTCATGTTGAGCAGCTGTCGGAGCAGCCACAGCGGCTGATGCATGCATGCAGGCAGGCAGGCCAGGCCAGGCAACCGCGCCACCACAACAGCACTGATGACCTAACTGGCGGTACCAGAAACAGCAACATCACACATCTCGCATGCAGCAAAGCCTTAACAAGTTTTCGACGTAAGGCCTACGTTAGACACTAGACGGGGACAGGAGTTACTGGTTATATGGATGCGATGTGTGCGTATGTGCACTATGCATACGGAACGACCTATTTGGCTGTATACCGGTATTCATAGCAATGGTAGTAGTTCTAGTAGTAGTAGTAGTAGTACTTTTTAGTAGTACCATAGTATTGACATCACCACCACGATCTAGGACGAGATTGCGTAGGCGGACCAGGAAAAAAACTAGGCCATTCTCGGGTCGTCGATCGCCATTCTAGAATCTCGAACACAGTCGAGAAGAAATGACACGGAGGAGTAGTAACATGAGCAACCGCGGAGCACGGGTCGACAGTAGACGAACATGCGGACGACGACCTTGGCCTCGGCATTGCTGACCTTGGTCGGGTCGGCGGGTCACGATGAGTCAATCGTCAGGTCAAGCACAACGGGCTCACCGACGAGCGGCGTACGTTGAACCCGATGCGCATCTCTAAGGGGCCATCGGCACTCGATACGAGCAGCGAGAGGCCCTTCGAGGGGAGCCTCCGTTGACCCCGGGCTAGGTATAGAGGTCAGAGGCGCGTGCGTGGGAGGAAATAGCTCAGAAATAAGTCGTTACAGTACGAACAGTATTCGTATGTGTGCGCGTGTGTGACCAGTAGTAGTAGTAGTAGTAGTTGTTGTTGTTGTGATACTGCTAGCGCCACAATAAGACAGCGATATGACCTGGTGTGACCTCGACACTCTTCGAAGAGGTCGTCTGCTCGCCGCATAAGCATCATCATGATCACCCTCACCACAACTAGCATCATCATCATCGTCATCATCATCACAATTGTGCCCGCGACGAGGTCACGCCGGCGTCGGGTCACA
This sequence comes from Dermanyssus gallinae, assembly GCA_003439945.1. NCBI lineage: Eukaryota > Metazoa > Arthropoda > Arachnida > Mesostigmata > Dermanyssidae > Dermanyssus > Dermanyssus gallinae. The sequence goes on from QVRM01006022.1 coordinate 44,065, forward strand.
ATTGTGGCGACAAACAGACACTACTCGACTGCTTGAATGCTTTGCACTGCGGGTAGCCAACCGCCAATAAACCCAAACTGCTTTCTTTCTGCTTTTTATGCCGCTCGTGGCCTGAAGAAAAGGCGCTACCTATTACGGTCCCAACTTACACCAGTTCAGCAACAGCCATTTCAAGTCAAGACTGTTACTGAAGAGGTGACAAACAGCCTTATGCGCTTATATATATATATATATATATATATATATATATATATACAGGGTATTACAGGAATATTTGATCAACGATATATGGAATTGTAGAGCTCGTTAAGGCAAATATTTTTCCAATGGAACATGGTCTTTAAGAGGCCCTGTTTCGGAATGAGAGTTAAATTACTACAATTTGTGACATTGGTGTTTTTGCCCGACATAGGAGCATAGAATGTGCTGTTACGAGACAACCAGGTTTCCTAGACAGGTTTCCTAGTTTTCGAAGAACTTATAAGGCCTGGTCAGAAGATGCTACATGGTCGCTTAGAAGAGAATTCGCCAAAATGAAGTTCTTTTATTAACCTTCACGCCCAATACCTCAAAATCATTACCTTACGGCCACTTACAGCGCTCTAAACTAACATATTCAGGCAACTGCAAATCATTTCATGACGATTATTTTAGTACCAAACTTATGGCAATGCGAGCTGTGGTTGCGGAGTAATTACGATTTTTTGCCACACAGTCATTTTACATGCACTTAATCTGGACATCCCACCAAAAAATCGTAATTACTCCGCAACCACCGCATGACATGAGTTTGGTACCAAAATGATCGTCATGAAATGATTTGCAGTTGCCTGAATATGTTAGTTTCGAGCGCTGTAAGTGGTCGTAAGGTAATGATTTTGAGGTATTGGGCGTGAAGGTTAATAAAATAACTTCATTTTGGCGAATTCTCTTCTAAGCGACCATGTAGCATCTTCTGACCAACCTTATAAGTTCTTCGAAAGAAGCAGAATTTTCTCACGAGCACGACGGTGTGTTTAGCTTCTGTCTAGGAAACCTGGTTGTCTCGCAACAGCACATTCTATGCTCCTATGTTGGGCAAAAACACCAATGTCACAAATTGTAGTAATTTAACTCTCATTCCGAAACAGGGCCTCTTAGAGACCATGTTCCATTGGAAAAAATATTTGCCTTAACGAGCTCTACAATTCCATATATCGTTGATCAAATATTCCTGTAATACCCTGTATTACAGGATATTAAAGATATTATTGTCGGGGGACAATTGTTTACATCCCGTTATGTGTTAAATAAAAAGTGTACATATATATATATATATATATATATATATATATATATATATTGCTAGCGTGACGATAGTAGTCTTACACATCATCCCGAATGCAAGGCACAGGCTTAGTGGCAAAGCCTGTGCCTTGCATTCGGGAGGACTGGGTTCAAGACCCAGACCGACCACTCTTAAATTGGTTTGCATGGTTTCCAATTTAGACAAGGTAAATGCCGGAGTGGATTAAAATTAGCCATGACATAAATAAACCGTACACGGACAATTGCCTTACAGAAAAAATCTTTTAAAAAAAAGTCGAAGCATTCTACAGTTATCTATCTATATAGTTATACCTATCGAATCCAGCTCTCGAATGATACGTCAACTTTTTGTTACCTAAGTTGTATAAGGACGTGCCACATGTCGTCCACTAGAGCCTTGACATATCTTTAAGGACTTGTTTCACACAACGGCAATGGCAAAGTTTTTTTAAACATTTCCGGCAAGTGCGTTTGACATATGTATTGTGTCAGCCAGAAAGTCATAGCGGTTATTGAGATCCACTGTATTCAGCGGACTCCGATGAAATCGAGTGTATATTTTTAACAAGAGTCGTCAGCTATTCTTATGGGGTCTAAAGTACCGTAGTTCCTACCAAACGTATTTCGATGCAACAGCGCTGCAAATCAATTCACATAAAATTATGCTTTTTCACTACGACGAAAGACTGAATGTGGCTACCTCGGCGGTGAAGATTTGTGCAAGATCATCTGCTCCGCTTAATTCAGACCACTTTGCAAAAAAACGTTGAAAGTTTTGAGTGTGTACAAGAAAGTACCCTTCTGGATCACTTTTTGCACTAAAAAACGAGAAACTTTAGATAGGTGGAAATATTCTTTTAGATATATTGGGCAACGGTTATAACATGAGCGGGTAACTACGCGATTGACTGAAGCGACATCGTATATGTAAAATATTGTTATGCTACCGAATTTTCTGTCGAGCCCAATATATTTATATATATATATATATATATATATATATATATATATATATATATATATATACATATAGCACACAGGCTATCTATGTAGCAGAAGACCAACGCTTGTACTAACAGCAGCAAGCCTGTCGAACTGAGCACATGGAACTAGGAATTTCAGGGAGCCTACTGTTAAAGCTCCGCGCGCCTGAAGGACCCCGCGTGAGATTATACGCTTTTTTGGTTTCCTAGAAATCACATTGTATTCTATTTCGGTTGCCTGAAGGCCCAGCCAAGAAGACCCTATTTAAATATTCCAGAATTAATTGGAACCGTGCAGATGGGATACCATTAGTCGGATTGCTCACAAAGATTTCAGCCTCCAGTCATGCATCTCAAACATCGTGCCATTGAATCGAATCCAGGAGCAACCGCTGTTGATTAAATGGCGGTTTTTCTTCCGATATACGTGCGGTGTCGGAATGTACATATTGTGCTGGAACTGTGCTGATATGTCTTTACATTGTAAATTATCTGAGCTGTAATATTGCATCTGGGAAATATGCGCATTGTGTTGTCCTTGATTGGAGCACACTCTCAGTCACTGAGTTGTATTGTGCTGAAAAAGAGCAAAACTACATTTGTGTTGTGCCCAATCTTTGGTATATGTATAGGGAACACACGAGAGAGCAATTCGTCGTAGTGAGCGTTTTGTCAGTTACATATATATATATATATATATATATATACATAACGACGTACATTTGTCGACGATGAAGGGAACCGATCTCGAAAATCTGCCAAGTTTACGTATTTAGTTTGTGTGGTCAGGTAAAATCATGTGTCGCTTATAGAAATTGCACTTTGTCGTTTCAGATGCCGCAGCCGTTTGGTTGTCCCCAAAAACGACGACGTCATGGCGAAGCCCTCGTTTGCGGTCCCGATACTTCGACTTCAGCTGTGCCGCCGAAGCACCGAAGCGGGTTCACACGACGAATTTGATGATGGCCAAGCGGCGTTGTTACGGTGACCGTTCACTGCCGTCTTGCCGGTTGCGCCTTCGGGCAACAAAGAACCCGCCGTCGACGGCCGATGTATTAAAACTGTCGTTCTAACTATAGAGCTCCTTTTCGATATCCTCCACGAGAATTGGCGGCAACTAATTACGAACGTGGCCGTTTGTGAAATCACGTCATACTCGAAAAGGCTATTGACAGATATGCACACGCATACCGAGGGCAACATGGTCGAAGTGAAGATTGACTGATCACTTGATCTGTGCACGCGCGAGGAGGCGAGTGAGAAAAGCAGGGATAATGCGAGATAGATAGATAGAGAGAGAGAGAGAGATGGTAAAAAAGGACTTGTGTGTAGCTCGACAAAGTCCCAAACCTACCGCGACAGGCTGACGGAGGCAGCCTAATGACAGCATGTTCGAGATCTGACGCCAAACCCCTATTATACGGCAGTGGAATGTTGCTATTGCTGTTGCTGGTGTTACAACATCTGTGTGTGCCGGGTGATACAACATACAACATCCGGGTGATACAACATACAACACCAACAACATCAACAACATCAACGACAGCAACAACAACAATAACGACAGCAACAACAACTACTACTACTACTACTACTACTATCACTAATATTGCGACAAATGCCACCACTACCTCACGCTGGCTGTCACCTCTACGCATAGTGTAGGTTGGTGGCGACTGGCGGCCTTGGTGTGATCGTGACCAACTCTAACGGTAACGTGACGAGCAGACGAACGTGCAGCAGGCGGCCTGGACGCGCTGCTCAATCGATCAGCTGGATAGACGATGGACTCACTGCCGCGATTCCACCGATGGGGCTCGAACGCCGATCTCAACGAGAAAAGTCGCCATAAGTGGAGCTCCGCCAGTAATATCACCCGGCCTTCTCACGCAGGTAATCAATCACTCGTTCATACTCGAACTCTCTTCGAAGGGGAGAATAGAAAATATGAATTTACACAGATTCGCATTGTATGCGAATAGCGTCGGTTTCACAATCCGAGTCATCTTAGCATCGCTAATAACTCCAATTAATAAAATAATAAATGCCTAACTCTACAAAACTCTCAGACAAGTGCAGACTTACGTCTAGATAATAACCTCAGACATAATAAATATATATATATATATATATATATATATTTTGCGACACTTAAATAAATGATGAAATATATATTATATACATATATATATATATATATATATATATATATATATATATTTTGCGACACTTAAATAAATGATGAAATATATATTATATATATATATATATATATATATATATATATATAAATAAATAACTATAATTTATATTTAATTATATGTACAATACCCTGTACTGTATTTATTAATTGTAAGAGTAACTAACGTTCCTTCCAGCGTGTCTCTTCGCAATGCATGCGAATTATGCGTGGTCCCCTTGGTCCGTTGATCAAGGGAGGCAAGGGGCGTATAATACAGATTGTGTGGCAATGAATTTATATTGTCATATTTTCGTCGTTCATTCGATAAGTCAGGGGTACCGGTCGGTATATTTGGGTTCCCCACGCCAAAGTAACTCTTATTGCGTGTTCTGTAATGCTGTACGAGTATATATATAATATCACGCCAAGACAACACAAGCAGTGCCAGCAAACATAGGAAATCGGTGGAAAAAGGACGACCCGCGGAACGAGTGTTGGATTTTAGCGAAAAAATATGCTCCGGTTGTTCTTCGAGAATTCGAAGGGCGTACTTTCCGTTGATCGTGTGCAGTCACTGCGGTTTCTATCCGGTTTAGTTTATGGTTACGGTAGTATGGGCGAGCCTTAGGGATTAAAAACGAAACAAAGTTACGTAGCTTGAGAGCACAGATTACGACGACGAGCCAACCCAGCAAAGGGAGAAGCGGGGAAAATACAGAGAGAAAAAGCGGAAAAAACTGAAAACGCGGAAAACAACAACGTCTTTAAAAAAGATAAAAGCCTCCGCCGGCCGCTGCCTTCCCCGAGCCACGTCCGGTACGGGTGTGGCATTGCAGAGCAGGTTTCTCGGACATGCTTTTAGCGTAGGCAGATCCCAAATTTAATTCAGTTCTGCCCGCCGTAACGCGCTTGTACCGACGTTAGCTTAACTGTTAGCCATCATACGTGCGTCCAGTCGCTAGAGGCTGTGCGTTATAAGAGATTCATATACGCTGTTTAATCGTGGGGAACCTTGTTTGCTGGAACATCGTGTTGTCGAGGACTAGCAACACTTTGTTAATACCCTGATTACACCGATAATCTCAATCTCATGGTATGCTTTATTGATTCTGACCTTACCTAGAACAAGTTGTTCAAGGTGCCGGTGGGCAAACAATGACATGCTTTTTTAAGTATTCTAGAAAATAGAATGCAATGCTATGTATAGACACGTAGTGGCAATGTACATCTTTCAGCTACGGTTGTACGCGATATTGTCGAACAAATCCCGTTGATCTCAATTTTGTACCGCTACATATGCATGCTTTTTGGTTTTTGATTACTACTTGCAACAACTATAATCAGATACCTTGTTAAAAACGATCAATATGTATGCATTAGGCTTCACACAATATGTGCTCTTGCAAGATGCTGTAATATTCACCAGTACAAAGTTTTACTAAAACAAAATAATTGAACATGTTTGAAAGTGTGCAAGTGTATTTTTAACATCTGTAGTCACTTGCATTAAAACGTTCGGTCACTACCATAAATACAACCCGACAATATAATACTATACATATTTTACATCTAGCTTAAAGAGCCTTGAGTAGCCGTCGTTCCAGCGTCGATCAACAATCAAGCATGTGATAGAGTGGAAAAAATCGTTCACGCACATATCGATTGTTTGAAAAAAAAAGAATTTCTGCAAGTTGGTGTTCGGCGGATTGAGCACGTGGCTGAAGAGGCACTTCCACCGGGGCAATTCGGTTTTAGGAGAGGCCGAGGCACCCGTGATGCAATCCACGTTCTCCAGTCAGAAATCGAGCGAGCTGTGGCCCAACCCAGAGGTCATATGTATGCAGTCTTTATTGACTGCGACAAGGCTTTTGATAAAGCCCCTCGCTATCTGCTGGTTGAAGCATTTCAACGAGTAGGAGTGGGTGGCTCTCTCCTGAGTGTAATAGCAAGTTTCTTTAAGGAGGACACCTTGTTGGTAGACGGTGAGCAGGGTGTATTGGAGATTAAGCAAAATGTGGGAGACCCGCTGAGCTGCGTCTCGTTTACACTTCTCCTTGCTGACCTCGTCGGTTACATCCGACAGGAGTACCAAAAAGCCGTGGTGGTGATGTATACAGATGATATCGTGGTCGCTCATCGCGATCTAGGTGCCATCAAGCGCATTACCTCTATAATCGAGGCGTTCCTTGTCTCGAAGGGACTTGAGATAAACACCAGGAAGACCAAAGCCATGAAATTCAGGCGTGAAGGTCGATTGGCTGCCAGAGACGTTATACGTTGCTGCGGCCAACCATTGGAGTTTGTTAACACTGGCGAATTTTAACCAGCTTGAGAGGTGTTTCTCATTATATATGAAGCGAGTGCTTTGCTTGTCTATTCGAGCAAGGAGCCGCTTTGTGCATTTCATGTCAGGTTGTCCACCGGCTACTGAAACATACCGACTAAGGCTGAAGATGCCGCGTACAGTACCATACGAATGTTTCATTTCTGAATGGGAAGCTAAAGCCGAACAGGCCAGACGGGAAGTCGGTGGTTTGGACGTTTTCAATGCCGTGCACCTTTGGTCTGGTCCTGCGTGTGACAGTCGCCACGTATACACCAGGTACATTGTACATGGCTATCATCACTTGGTGTGTTCGATTCAAGGATTTCACCAAGTTGGCGATCAATGTCGTTGCCGGTTCTGCTCGCAGGTATGCGCTAAATACCACGCAGCGAGCTGCCAGTCGCATCGGCGGTCTTTGCACTTTCTTGCCCGGTGGGACGGTCGCTAAAGTGTTAAAATTGTATATAATGATGATTGTATTGTAATTATGTACCATCTTGAAATGCAAAATTATTGCGAAATAAACAATATGTAATGTAATAGTGCATGGTTATCACTACTTGGTATGTTCAAACGCAGCCTTTCACGAAGAGTACGAGTTGTGCACCTGCCACCATGCAGTGAGATGCACAGCGCTGAACAAAACATCGTTGCAGTACTTCTCTCGCCGAAAGCGTGAAGAAGATAGAGTATTATGAAGAAACATCTTGAACTGTATATTATACTCAATCTGAGTGATTTAAATATAATTGAAATTGAATAATGATTGTTTGAACTCACCCTTTTATATACATTATACAAATAAGGGCGTGGTTTATTTTGTTCTCTGGTAAAGACGATCGTATTGTATGCGTTCAGTGAGGGACAGTTTCTTAGACTACTACTGTCGAGCCCGGTGGCGTGGTGGCATGCGTCTGCGCCTCGCAATCGGAGGAGACACATAGATGCGCGGGTTCGAGCCCCACTGTTGCACATTTGTATTTATACTGGCTCCATCATCCTACCGAGGAATAACGAAAAAGAGCGTAATATATAAGCTTCTTTCGGCCATCTTAAACCGTCGTCTAAAAGTATTTTTAGAAACTACCGGGGCACTTCCTGAGCAGCAACACGGATTCGGAAAAGGCAGATCAACAATGACTGCGTGCGCCGTGTTTCTAAACTCGGTAAATCGTACACTTCGTGTCAGGGGAAATTATCTATTTGCCGTTTTCGTGGACTTCAAGGCGGCCTTAGATACGGCCTCGCGAACGATCATCCTTGACAAGCTGGCACGCAGTGGAGTCCCACTAGCATGCTAGAGCTTCTAAGAAGCATCTTGCAAGAGGGACTGGTAATAATAGACGATGAGGTTGCTGAGCACGCGCCGATCACTCAGACCACCGGTGTTGCTCAGGGTGATAACCTGAGACCTCTGTTGTTCTCAATGTTGGTAAACGATCTCCAGGCGGAAATACATAGTCGGCATTCACAAGTGGAATCGTTTATGTATGCCGAAGATTTAGTATTGTTCTCCCGAAGTCGCTCTCACTTGCAGCAGTCGCTTGTAACTCTACAGGGCTATCTAAACCAGAACAAACTGGAGATCAATGCGACGAGGAGGAAGACTGGCCAAAAGCGATGAGCTCCGACTGGACTCAGAAATAGTCGAAATCGTTCCATACTTTCCCTAGCCTGGGGTCGTGTTTTCTTCACGTGGCACAAGCTTCTCCAGGCATGTTGAAGAAAGAGTCCGAAAAAAGCCTACAATCCTTTACAATGTCAAGGAACCATGCAGACTGTCGATGGAGGTTGCTGTTAACCTGTTTAACCTGAAGATTGCACCCACAGCATCTTACGGTGTTCAGGTGATCTGGCCGTATCTCACGAGATCGAACCTAAGGGCGTTTGATCAACTCAAAGCCAGTTTTCTAAAGAAAGCATTGAACGTCCACCGCACTAGCCTGAATAGGTTAGTGTACTTACTGGCATCGTCGCCGTTATTCGTTGAGGACTTACAGAGGATGTACAACCTGCCGAAGACGACGGTTTTTAGAGAACACGTCTTAGATTGGGAAAATAAAATGGCCGACATCGACCCACTGTTTTATGAAACGAGAGCAATGACGTCGGATTTGTGGAGAGCCTGCAGTTATGAAAATTGGCATCTAATCACCAGATTTGCCGTCCACGGTTTCCATCTGAAGATCAGTGCGCGCGAGAAGTTTCATGAGATCTCGCAGGAGTGTATATGTAACAATTGTGGCTGCCCGTGTGATCTATATCACCATCAGCGTTGTGAAAGAGCAATTCCGCTGTCTCAACTCTGAAAGTGCGATGTCTATGATGTATATTTGTAAACCAACCATTAGTTAATAAAAATACTACTACATTTGTATTTATGGGGGTCCGTCTATGAAGCAATGCGAAAAGCAGTCCCATGGACGTTAAATCTTGGCTGAGAGTCAGCCCCGAAAGGATTTTTTATTAGACTACTATATAGATATATACACCATGAGTATAAAGGGTTGCTATAAGGAGGATACGTGGGTATCACCCTACACCCTTCCCCACAGATAAGCACAGGGAATGTAAGCACAAATAGTTTGTACTGCTCTCTCGAGAGCAGTATATGTATAGATATAAATTTATAGAGAGAGAGTTGCTATATGGGACGCAAATATACGTGGTAGGGTCACGCTGCATCCAGCAGATTGGAGCGCAGAGGGTAAATGTTGGCCGTTGCTATTTATCCATGCCGCCAGAACAGCCATCAGAACAGCCAGAAATGGGGAGAGAAGAGAGAGAAAGAGTGAACGAAAGAGAGAGAGGGAGAGAGTGGTGTGTAGATGCGCAGTCTTGACGGGCGTCGTGTTCATCTGTCAATTGAGTGCTAGGCTAGAAAGGCTGGTTAACCACCGCAATCGTACAGGTAGGTAAATCCACAAACCTCGTGCGTCTGTAAGGTGAACTGACCCAGAGTGACGTATATAGCGAAGCTAATCGAGAGAGTAAGTGGATGTTCTGCTCGCCTCCGCTATCGCGTTGTTCTTATCTGGACGGTGGTGCGCCTCCATCGTTTGGGCGTGACTGACCGGGCCCGCCCGGGACAGAGGCAGGCTACCAGGCTACCATAATAGAGGCTGTAGCATTAGCCTCAGTGAAAGTGAAAGCAGCAGCTAGAGTGCACTAGCGGTGGTTGTTGCTGAAGAAGCAGTAGTAGTAGTAGTAGTAGTAGTGGTAGGCGTCGTGGCAGTAGATGATAACCTGTTGGACTTTGCTCGCGGTGGGTGGGCGACCTCCGGCAAACACACACATATATATATATATATATATATATATATGCATATGTATATATATATATATATACACATATCGGTCAGGCGACATCGTCTGTTGCCGACTGGACCAGCAGATGGGCGTATGCAGGCAAGCGTCACCGCTCCTCCCTCCGATGCTCGCCTTTGCCCTTGGCTGGGAGGACATCTTGCCTCTCCCCGGCGCACAAGTTGAACATGGTGTGCTCGGCAGTGGACACCACGTCCGTCGCGTCTCGTCTGCCGGGCAGAAACAGTCGCTTATGGACGACACTTCTACCCAGGTGGCGTACCATTTTCGTACGTGAATGGCTTCCGCAAGGACAGCAGGACAGCTCGCTCCTAGCCACCATCACCACCACCACCACGACCGCGGGCGGCATGTGCTTCGTCGTTGTTACCGTGACGTGCATTAGTCGCCGCCCGCCCTTCCCTCGTTCACAGGCAGGGGCGCCGACACGTGCATGCAGGACAGCCCACGAAGTAGGCGACAGTGACCGGCGGAGGTGTGTGCACACAGAGGCCGACTTGATGATAGTCAACCGCACTAGCCTCTTGTTCAAGCTGGCTCACCTTATCTGAGAACACTTCGGTCAGCAAGCTAGAAGTGACTTAAAATGTCCGCAACCGTATGAATAGTCTTATATGGTTTTTATCTACGGGTATACACACATATATATATATATATATATACATACATACATACATATATATATATATATATATATATATATATATATACATACATATTGGGTTGATGCAAATGTTCATGCTGTTTTTGCCTAAAGAAGCAAAAACACGAATTTGCAAGAACACACGGCTTTACTTACTCATCATCATAGTCTCCCCCTTTTTTATTGACATCTTTCGATGTCAGCGTTTCGATCCCGCTTTAATAAATGTCTTGTTTACCGGAGATGAAGACATGTGGTACCTCATTTTGGACGTCAAAAAGTTTGGAGATATCGGAATAAGCAATAGTCTGAGAGTGCAAGCCCGGAGAGTATAATGGATGCTCAGTACGTTCGTTGCTCAGGTCGTATATTTTTAAAGCTTGTGTTACCCACATGGCATCCCGTGTTGTCTTGCTGAAAGATGACCTTTTCCTGCTTACGAGTTGTAAGCGTGTTTGAACCAACTCATATTCAACTCGTTGAAGTTGTTTGCAGATATCGCGTGATGATAGTTTGGTTCGTTCTCAGAAAATCAAAGTAAACAATGCCTCTGGTGTCCCACACCTCACACATACCTCAACATAACTTTGTTTGAGTAGGCGTTCCGCTTGAGTCAACACTCGGAACTGGCTGCACCCTTGAAAAAGGATCTGTAGAAAGGAGAGACCCATTTTCGTCGCAGGTCCAACAAAAATGTCCAAGAACAAAGCTTGGCGGTGGAGACTGAGGAAATAAGTGCAGGCGCGCATGCCTACAATTCGTTGGCCTTCCTTAGTTTGTGAGGAATCTACTCTTGTGAATTCTCGAGTAGTAACCGTTCAATCTTGTTGTATCCTTAAGTGAACGTTTTCTTCAAGCAAGGGGGTTGACTGTAACTTGGTTTAACGTTCCGGCGTAAATCTTTACAGCGGAAGTTTGCAAACCACTTATTCGCCTTCACAGAATACAACTAAACTTTTGACGTCAAAGCAAAACCTACCGACTGATGCTGCGCGTGACCGCTCTGCCAAAAACTTTTCTCATGCTAATATTGCCGCTGCAAGCCCCTAGAGTGGCAAAACCAAAACGGCAAGTATTTATATATATATATATATATATATATATAAATGCACACTATGTGTCGGTGTTAAAATCTAGTTAGAGTACTTCTTTGCCCCTTATCAGGAGTGACCGCAGTGCTGTCTTCCCGAAATTACTTCACATGGCCACTTTAATTTGCCATTAAGTCTGTTTTCCGCGGCGAATATTTTCACCTCCGAGACAAATTCTGCAAAGCTTTTTACCGTTGACCAGGACTCATGATTCTTGAGGAGCGCTTCTAAAAGTGCTTGGCATGTCAGGGAACTTCCCAATCTTAGGTCTTAGAGACAGTAGCTATCGCATAAAAAAGGCAGAGCGTTCGCAACAGTGCCTTACATCGGCAGCCTTTTCTGAGTGGAAGATGCGGCAAAAGAAGAGACTAGTTTTGGGAGCTGGCCAACGCGGTGTGGGTATTGCAGAAAACAGTCACCACAGCCTTTTAGCAGTTGCGCGAGTGGGTAGGTACGCGAGCCCTGCCTAAAAGTGCACTAATTTTTTAAATCTGGAAGTAGTTTTTAGGTTTTAGGGAATCTGTCTCGATAGGACTTGTATGGCTGCTGTGGACGCCGTGCGACTTGCCCGTAACGGTGTACATGTTGTACATATAGCAAAATAGATTTTAATGATGTATTTGGCTGTTCCTTCTGAAGAAAGCCACGGTAGCCCCTTTCACGCAATCAAACGAGCGGCTGTTTTGACAAATATATCTTCTTTTAGCAAAGATTATGCATACCTACATTAAAACATTTTTTGAAACAAGAGGCTCTTAAATTCTTGAGTTTTTCAAGCGTCTGGTGACCAAGGAGGTGGCCTTCCACAACTGCAGTCCTAAACTAGTGCGTTGCCTACACAACCTATTGCATTGGGTGGATAGGCTGACATTTGAAAATAACTGAGGTTGTATTTTTTGTGAGCGGGTGGGATTATTCTACTATAGCCGACGCCGGGAGAAAGCAAATGGAGATTGCGAGAATGGCAACCGCAGCGTCGAGAAGTTTTCGATTTTTTCTGCTTGGTGGAAATCTTAGTTTCTGGCCGCCACCTTTGTAACGCTTAAGTAGAAAATAAGAGTCGATTTCTCCACACACGACAGCACAGAAAACGGAGAATGGCACGGGCCGAGCCGAGCGCAAACACAGCAAAATATAAGGAACATGTGGCTTGTGTGAAGACTACGATTGACCAGAATTCAAACACTTTATGCGCATCGCTAGAGAACACTCTCAGCTCAAATGTGTGAACTTTTTAATCCGTAAGTTCCTTCACAATCACCTCAACCTTAGCAATATATCTGTTGCAAAAACGTGTTTAGGTACACATTTTTTTCATAAGTGACGCACAAGTGAGTCCACAAATGTAGCAATTTACATGCTGCGGCGTGCTGATCGATTTATGATGATTATTATTATGATCACATTGACTATGGAAGACTGTGTTTGGCTGTGAGCTAAATCCTATCAATGGGCGGCGAAGGCTGGGCATAAAGTACGAAGCGAGCCCCAATTCCAGGGGGGAGCCGACACCCCAACAACTGCTGTTGCAGCCACCGCCGTTTCCATCAACTCCGCGTGCCGCTCCGCCGAAATCAAGCTCCGCGCACGTTTCGCACGGGTCGTGTAATAGCCGACACTCCATATATACGCGGGCATAATTTATGGCCACACGCTTGATGCTTTTAGTGCTCCCGCTCTATTACAACTCTGCGTTAGGGGCGTTCTACTAAGCGCCAGCGGTTGACTCGGAATATGAACGCTAATACTACTTTTTGTTTTCGTTCGGCACTATCTCTGATAGTGAGAACCATGAAATATCCTGTTGGCCTTATCAAGCATTAGCCTTTTTCTAAATTTTTATGACAGTTACTTAGTCTTAGTAGCGGGTTAGTTCATTTCGGTTTCCAAAGTAGCTAGCAATGATATATATATATATATATATATATATATATATATATATATATATATATATATATATATATATATGATTAAGAATAATAAGGGAGAAACACAAATAAAGTTGATGCTAGCGACAACCGGGACGTTTTGCCAGGACTCCCCAAAATGTGTTAGGCCGCTTTCAACAATATGTCTCATCTCACATATTGCAGCATACTAGGGCAAACATTTCGAAATAATTCACAGTATCCTGCTCTATGAGAAGCAGCATGCTCCGTTTGCTTACGTAATGATAATCAACATTAATCAAAGCAAATGTTTCTCACAAGCGTACATTTTTATGAAATAAATAAATAAATGAAATTGTTATACACCTGCTTAACACTATATTATTATATAATAGCTAAATATAGCCGTTTGACCTACTGGTGGACTCTGTTTATACTACATGATTAGCTGTTTAAGGACATTTCTCGAGCGATTTCCTTTGTGTATGCTCAAATATGGAATAAACAACAGTTATTTGTAGCCTATCTTACTTGAATACATTGTATTTCGTGCATTACTCTACACAATAATATCTACTCTGAGTTATATTTACTCCTACATTGGGACGATCGCGAGTGTCTTTTTGACTGGACGTCGTACCGTGATATCTTACAATATCCACAAAATGCATCTTATTCCTAAACATACACACCGTTATCTTTTATACGTGCGCTTTAATGATCTCCACAAACAGCAACTGAAGTTTCCTCTAGTAGTCCATTTTCTACGAGCTATGCTTGAATGGAACGCTGGGCCTTGGGTACAGTTTCTTTGAACAAACTTATCTTTTATTGGTTCCCTGAACTCTCTCTACCTGACTGCAATTTTGTTATAGGGCGGTCTCCTATTTAGTATTACGTACTCTGCTAGAGTTTGCTCCCGACGGACTTCAATAGCTAGCATGGCTTTTTGAGGAAATGGTTTGCAATACCGAAGCCGGAGCTGAGGAGGGAGGGATACAAGTTTTGTAGGTTTAAGAGACCACACGATTCACAGGAGTCGTCTGCTTGTGTATGTCGTGTATGTGCAGCCTGCATTTCCGAACCCCCTACTGGTCAACATGAAAAGCTAATGCGGCTGCACCGACGTTCTGTGTGGCCGTAGTATCACCAACATTATTAGTGGTTGCTGTTTTTGATCGTAATGATATCGCGACTCAGCAGTACACGAACATATGAGGTCGTTCGTACATTAACTCTGTAACGTTGAGGCGGATCGCGATCATTTCAAAAGGCCGGTCCGTTGGGACATAGTCAAGCGTTGTATAGTAGCTAATAAGTGCCGCGTACGTCATTTGGCAATTTTGCTTACGATGTGGTTAACGTTATTTGAAACAGATGTTTCTGTCGGTACAGTTGGAAACCGGCCAGAGAGAAAATCAAAGTTCAATTTTAAGCTGGGTGGATTTCTTGTGGAGCTTGTGATATCGGACGCGCGTGTGCAGAAATTTGAGAGAACGTCTCTATCATCCAAGTTAGATACATACTGTGAGATTGTACTGTCACATTGTGACTCATTGTGAAACACGAATCAACTGTCTACCTATTTTATGGTAAAAAAATACTGAATGGAATGGAATTTTAAATCCACTCTTAGCTAGTCGTCGGTGACCTGGCAACTGCAAAGTTCTAACTCTCGTGGATGATCACTGGTAGAGCGGTTTTAGTTCGGCGAGAGGCATCCTATGGGTACAAGAATATTACTGAAATTTTAACTAACCGCATATGGATTTTGGGCTTGTTTGAATAAGGTAGGTAGAAATGCATCTAATAACCAAGAAAAACGAAAAACATCTTACCTAACGAGGATTCGAACCTATGAGTGGCAACGCCTCAGTTTTTTTACAGCTAAGCGTTACCCGCCCGAGCCACAGATACTATATATATTTACAGCCAAAGCGTTACCCGCCCGAGCAACAGATGCTATATATATATATATATATATATAGACATTCAATTGTGTACTGTTGGTTTAGTTACAGGCAGCGCGTACCAGCTTGAGTTGGAGCAACTGATCGACACGTTTCGTCGTTCGGTGTTGCTGGCTACCGACTCCCCGCTGTCTCCGCCGTCACCCCACCGTCCACTGAATGGCCTATACGCGCCTCTGCATCACGGGGTCCATGTTTATCCGCGTGCCGCTGGACACCCTTACAATCGCGTCCAGACGACAACGACGACGACGACGACGACGGCCACGGCGGCAGGCGGCGGCCGCGGTAGTAACAAACGGTTGCCTGAACACGAGCATATTCGACCATTCGCGCCATGACGTTATGCAAGGTGTTCTCAACCCGCTGGTTGACCACCAACTCAATACTGTGCTATCGTCGCCCGACGCTGACAGACTTGCGGCCCATTCTCGTGACCACCGCTATGACGCGAGTGAAACACGGGACCACTTCGAGGCACATCGTCGTCGTCATCGTCATCAGCAGCAGCAACAGCAGCTGCAACAACAACAGCAACAGCAGCTGCAACAACAACAGCAACAGCAGCTGCAACAAGAACAACATCTGCAACAACATCAGCATCGGCAATTACAACATCTGCACCGGCCGCTTGCAAATCAACAACAGTACTCGCAAGAGCTACAAGAGGTCACGGAGCAGTTCGCCCTTAGCATGGCTGCGATGCAACACAACCATGAGAACAACCAAGTTAAAGAGTCTGTCGTCTACAGCAAGGACTCGTCGTCATCCGAAGAATTCTCCGCAGCGTTATACAGCGATAATGGTGAGTGTGTCTACTGAATAGGACAACATTTAAACTTAAGTCCTTTAGCTGAAAGCGCTTATTTGTCGGGGTCTTGGCACCACATAACGCATGTAAAACAAGCAGTCGCTACAATCGCTAATTGGAAAAGATTGATCTTCAATGGCTTAGGGGTCACTTGAGATAGAGATGCAAGTGCTCACGTGTATTTCTGCATCAGTATTTAACTATACACAATGTGACATTGCCTCCACTCTGACTGAGTGACTCTTTACTAAGTTGGGCGAACGTTCAAATATAACTACCAGGTATAAGATAGCCACATAACACCCAGTGCAACAGAACAGGCCATGTTAGACATGAGCGTACAAAAAGTGGGACGATTGAAGGACGGCATCTTTGTTTGCAATTGATTTTTAGGTTTCTGAGGTGGGTACGAAATGCGTTACCTTAGACAGCCTGGAAATAAGGGAACGAACGTGTGCAGATTAGCACAAGTGGCTCTGTAAGAAGGCCGGTACACTATATATATATATATATATATATATATATATATATATATATATATACAACGTGTCCCGGATTCGCCCGGAACTTTGAGGTTCAGTACAACTCGGCAAAGAAATCATTTTGTCTCTGGAGCGAGGGGCAAAATGTCGTCTGAAGAATGAGTAACTGGGCGTGAAAGCCAAAATATAAGAAGAGCAGAGAGTCATTTCTTGGGAATTATCTTTAATACAACACTTGTTCTGTGCTGAGCTAACGTAGAATGCAATTCAACACATGCAAACCTTTCTTCCAAACACGCGGTATGATTGGTTTGTCGATATAATGACTGGGACTCTTGCAATCGCAGGGTTAGTGAAGATATGTCAGGATAAAAATCTCGATACAAAATGTTTTGGTAATTTCGCTCTCATTTCAAGACAAGACTTCCGCCCCTCGTTCCATTGGAAAAATCATTTTTTGTGAGTTGTACTAGTCCCAAAAGTTTGTTGAGCAAATTCTGAAACACTCTGTGTATATAAATATATATATATATATATATATATATATGTTCGGCAGTTATGTCAGATAGTTCAGAAAATAAATCGCCACTTAAGATTGCAACGTATACGTTGCACCACGTACATATATGCACATGTCTAGGTAGCACCAGGTCAAAACACCATATGATACGACTTACTACTATCGCGTGTGTAGATAATGCTAAATAAAGCATTGTTTGTGCCAGCCTACCCTTCGAATCTAAACAAATTGAACGTTTTCATTTTATTATAGTAACGCTTTAAATATATATATATATATATATATATATATGTTCAAATAGGTGCCGCGCGATCGCCAACGACAGCTTTAGATGGTTCTTAAACCCAAGGTCTTTGCAATCCCTAAAGCAAGCCTTAAAATATAATTGTTCAGGGCTAGCTGGTGCGGTAGGGGTATTTTAGCAACAAAAAGATTAATCTGTAACTATGTCGGCAAACAAAACTATTCATACAGGCCAAGACTTCAAAGCTTCAGTTTACCTAATACAAATTGTGATCCTAAGTCTGCCTGTAGTTTCTTCTAAAGTAAGTACTTACCTTGCTTGAGTGCCCTCCTTTTTTGCTTTTAAACACGTGGTCCTCTTTTCTCTGCGATTTACAAGTTGAAATGCTGGTTCACAAGCATTTTGAGCATTTCGACCTGAAGCCTGAAAAAAAATGGCTTGTAAAGAAAGCAGCATTGCTTGCGACGCGGGTGTGGTACATTTGGAGCCAACAAAGCCAAAGGGCTGTTGTACTGTGTGATTCTAAATAAAGTACTCTTATTTGCTACGTTTCTTCTAGGATACAGTCTCACAGAAAAGGCTCACAAATACTCGAAACGGTTGTTATGGTATATATTAGATGCATTTTAGGTATGTGATATAAACACTTTTCATCATCCTGTTTATCAACACAAGCAATCTCAAAAGGTCACTTCTTGGCGGCTTAGTTTTGTGAAGACAATTTAACCTATCGTCGATTTGATTCGAGTGTGTTTTCATTTCAATCATCGAATGTTACGAAGGCATGTCCTTTAAGAAACAGATCGAAATGGCTCTATCACCACCTAAATGCGGTGGTGGTGGGTACATTATTTTAGTATGACATGCTAGCACTATTGTCGTAGTATGTGTGACTCTCTATCCATCGTGTCTCCCCGTGATGAGCGCGAATTGTGCGCGCTACGAGGACCTTCCTCGCAATAGAAAGTTGGTCAGATGTGTAAACTCTCTGTAGTAACTCTTTTTTGTTCCGTTGATCAAAGGAAGCAAGCCATACGATATAGATTATGTGGCAAAGAATTAATATTGTCATATTGTCGTAATCCCGTCAAAGTTAATAATTGTAATAGAAGGTGACTGCCACAGATTCCGGACCGGCTTGTTATGGCCCTGGACCTAACCGATCTGGATATCAGTCGCAATGCCTGCTGTCTTGGCTTAAAAGGCATAATGAGATCGGATGCTAAGCGTTACTTTGTTTAGACTACATTCGCTGTTCAGTATAGATTAAATATTCAGATTGTTTTTATTTTCATCCTGTAGGGTAATTTAAATGTGTGCAAAGGTTTCAAGCTACCAAGGGCCAGTAATGAGTGTTTATATGGCATGTTGTCTTCATTATTGAGTAAATTAATATTATAATTATTAACTTTTATATATGTAGTGTTAAACGGCATTGTACTGGGTCCGAGTGAGCCCGTTGCGGATTGTGGCATTTGCTTATATTGATAAAGAAATGAATTGCAATCCGGCGCCATGGGCAATTTAAGTGAAATTAATTCTGTTTTCAGCCGAGCTTTGCTTTAATGCAATTGTGGTTTCAATGCTATTGCATTCTTGCTTGGTATTTACCTTATTAGCTCTTTTGATTGTTATTGTCTAATATGCAGCTACTTTTAACTCTATCAATATTGTTACGCCGCATAAGGCCACGCGAGTTTTTACATTTTGATAGAGTATGTGCCATACTACAGTTTTGATGACAATTTCACAGAAATTTACCAATACACTGATATGCGTATTAAATAGATTAGAACACTTACCGAGCTAAGGGTGGAAAAAGACTGAAGTGCAAGACAACTTGCAAAGCTTTGTTAGATGGTTCTTTGGCTACACGCCAGGCAAGCATGCTATTCATGCATTTAATTCT